>JBBBDQ010002316.1:0-12500 GCA_037127315.1 Ascarosepion bandense | reverse complement strand
AATCATTTACAATGCATTCCTATAGTAAAATCATTTCCAATGTATTCTTATAATAAAATCATTTCCAATGCACTTCTATAGTAAAATGATTTCCAATACATTTCTATAGTAAAATCATTTCCAATGCATTACTATAGTAAAATCATTTCCAATGCATTCGTCTAGTAAAATGATATCCAATGCATTCCTATAGTAAAATCATTTCCAATGCATTCGTCCAGTAAAATCATTTCCAATGCATTTCTATAGTAAAATCATTTCCAATGCATTCCTATGATAAATTCATTTCCAATGCATTCCTATAATAAAATGATGTCCAACGCAATTCTATAGTAAAAATCATTTCCAACGCATTCTTATAGTAAAATCATTTGTAACGCATTCTATAGTAAAATGATTTCCAATGCATTCCTATAGTAAAATCATTTCCAATGCATTTCTATAGTAAAATGATTTCCAATGCATTCCTATAATAAAATGTTTTACAATGCATTTCTATATTAAAATCATTTCCAATGCATTCCTATAGTCCAATGATTTCCAATGCATTTCCATAATGAAATCATTTCCAATGCATTTCTATAATAAAATCATTTCCAATGCCTAACTATAGTAAAATGATTTCCAATGCATTTCAATAGTAAATAATTTCCAATGCATTTCTATAGTAAACCATTTCTAATGCATTTTTATATCAAAATCATTCCCAATGCATTTCTGTAGCAAAATTATTTAGAAGGCATTACTATAGTGAAATCATTTCTAATGCATTCCTATAGTAAAATCATTTCTAATGCATTTCTATAGTAAAATCATTTACAACACATAACTATAATAAAATTATTTCCAATGCATTACTATAGTAAAATGATCTCCGATGTACTTTTATAGTAAAATCATTTCCAATGCATTCCTATAGTAAAATCATTTCCAATGCAATTCTATAGCAAAATCATTTCCAATGCATTTCTATAGTAAAACCATTTCCAATTCATACCTATAGTAAAATCATTTCTAATGCATTCCTATATTAAACCCATTTCCAATGCATTGCTATAGGAAAATCCTTTCCAATGAATTTCTAGAGTAAAACGATTTCCAATGCATTTCTATAATAAAATCATTTCCAATACATTCCTCTAGTAAAATCATTTCCAATGCATTCATATAGTAAATTCATTTCCAATGCATTCCTATAGTAAAATGATGTCCAACTCATTTCTATATTAAAATCATTTCCAATGCATTGCTATAGTAAAATCATTTGCAATGCATTTCTATAGTAAAACACTTTCCAATGCATTCTTATAGTAAAATCATTTGCAATGCATTCTATAGTAAAATGATTTCCAATGCATTCCTACAGTAAATTCATTTCCAGTGCAATTCTATAGTAATATGATGTGCAATGTTTTCCATGCTTTCCAATGTATTTCTATAGTAAAATGATTTCAAATGCATTTCTATAGTAAAATCATTTCCAATGCATTCCTATATTAAAATCATTTCCAATGCATTCCTATAGTAAAATCATTTCAAATGCATTCGTGTAATAAGATGATTTCATATGTATTTCTATAGTAAAATCATTTCCAGTGCATTTCTATAGTAAAATGATTTCCAATGCATTTCAATAGTAAATAATTTCCAATGCATTTCTATAGTAAACCATTTGTAATGCATTCCTATAGCAGAATCATTTCCAATGCATTTCTAGAGTAAAAGCATTTCCAATGCATTCCTATAGTAAAAACATTTCCAATGCATTCCTATAGTAAAATTCATTTCCAATGCATTTCTATAGTAAAATGTTTTCCAATGCAATTTTATAATAAAATCATTTCCAATTCATTACTATAGTAAAATCATTTCCAATGCATACCTATAGTAAAATCATTTCCAATGCATTTCTATATTAAAATCATTTCCAATACATTCCTATAGTAAAATCATTTCCAATGGTTCCTATAGTAAAATCATTTCCTATCCACTTCTATATTAAAATCATTTCCAATGCTTTGCTATAGTAAAATCATTTCCAATGTATTTCTATAATAAAATCATTTCCAATGCATTCCTACAGTAAAATCCTTTCCAATGCATTATTAAATTAAAATGATTTCCAATGCATTCCAATAGTAAAATCATTTCTAATGCATTTCTATAGTAAAATCATTTCCAATACATTTCCATAGTAAAGTCATTTGCAATGCAGTGCTATAGGAAAATAATTTCGAATGCAGTTCTATAGTAAAATCATTTCCAATGCATTTCTATTGTAAAAACAATTCAAATGCAATTCTATATTAAAATCATTTCCAATGCATTCCTATAGTGAAATGATTTCCCACGCATTTCTATAGTAAAATTATTTCAAATTCATTCCTATATTTAAATCATTTCCAATGCATATTATAGTAAAATGATTTCCAATGCAATTCTATAGTAAAATTATTTCCAATGCGTTCCTATAAAAAATCATTTCCCATGCATTTCTATATTAAAATGATTTCCAATGCATTCCTATAGTAAAATCATTTCCAATGCAATGCTATAATAAAATCATTTCCAATGCATTTCTATAGTAAAACGATTTCCAATGCATTCCTATAATAAAATCATTTACAATGAATTCCTATAATAAAAACATTACCAATGCATTTCGTTATTAAAATCATTTCCAGTGCATTCCTATATGAAAATGACTTCCAATATAATTCTATAGTAAAATCCTTTCCAATGCATTGCTATAGTAAAATCATTTCCAATGCATTCTATGGTGAAATCATTTCCTATGCATTTCTATAGTAAAATCATTTCCAATGCATTTCTATATTAAAATCATTTCCAATGCTTTCCTATATTAAAATGATTTCCAATGCAATTCTATAGTAAATCCTTTCCAATGCATTGCTATAGTAAAATCATTTCCAATGCATTCATATATTAAAATAATTTCCACTGCATTCCTATATTAAACCATTTCCAATGCATTTCTATAGTAAAATCATTTCCAATGCTTTGCTATAGTAAAATCCTTTCCAATGCATTCCTATAGTAAAATGATTTCCAATGCATTCCTATAGTAAAACCATTTGCAATGCATTTCTATAGTAAAATCATTTCCAATGCTTTCCTATATTAAAATGATTTCCAATGCAATTCTATAGTAAATCCTTTCCAATGCATTGCTATAGTAAAATCATTTCCAATGCATTCCTATAGTAAAATCATTTCCAATGCATTGCTATAGTAAAATCATTTCCAATGAATTTCTATAGTTAAAACATTTCCAATGCATTTCAGAAGTAAAACGATTTCCAACCCAATTCTATAGTAAAATCATTGCCAATGCATTCCTATAGTAAAATCATTTCCAATGCATTTCTATAGTAAAATGTTTTCCAATGCATTCCTATAGTAAAATCATTTCAAACGCGTTCCTCTAGGAAAATCATGTCCAATGCATTTCTATATTAAAATCATTTCCAATGCATTTCTATAGTAAAATGATGTGCAATGCATTGCATGCTTTCCAATGCATTCTTAGAGTAAAATGATTTCCCACGCAATCCTATAGTAAAATGAATTCCAATAGAATTCTATAGTAAAATCATTTCCAATGCAATCCTATAATAAAATCATTTCCAATGCATTTCTATAGTAAAACGATTTCCAATGCATTGCTATAGTGAAATCATTTCCAATGCAATTCTATAGTAAAATCATTTCAAATACATACTATAGTAAAATCATTTCGAATGCATTCTTTAGTAAACTCATTTCTAATGCTTTCCTATATTAAAACGATTTCCACTGCAATACTATAGTAAAATCCTTTCCAATGCATTTCTATAGTAAAACCATTTCCAATGCATTCCTGTAGTAAAACCATTTCCAATGCATTCCTATAGTAAAATGATTTCCAATGCAATTCTATAGTAAAATCCTTTCCAATGCATTGCTATAGTAAAATCATTTCGAATGCATTCTATAGTAAAATCATTTACAATGCATTATTATAGTAAAATCATTTCCAATGCATTGCTATAGTAAAATCCTTTCCAATGCATTCCTATAGTAAAATCATTTCCAATGCATTTCTATTGTAAAACCATTTCCAATGCATTCCTATAATAAAATCAATTCCAATGAATTTCTATAGTAAAATCATTTCCAATGCATTCCTATAGTAAAATCATTTCCAATGCATTTCTATAGTAAAATCATTTCCAATGCATTCCTATAATAAAATAATTTCCAATGTAATTCTATAGTAAAATCATTTCTAATGCATTGCTATAGTAAAATCATTCCCAATGCATTCCTATAGTAAAATCATTTCCAATGCTTTGCTCTAGTAAAATCATTTCCAATGCATGCCTATAGTAAAATCATTTCCAATGCATTTCTATAGTAAAATCATTTACAATGCATTCCAATATTAAAATGAATTCCAATGCAATTCTATAGTAAATCCGTTCCAATGCATTGCTATAGTAAAATCATTTCCAATGCATTCCTATAGTAAAATAATTTCCAATGCATTTCTATAGTAAAATCATTTCCAATGCATTCCTATAATAAAATCATTTCCAATGCTTTCCTATAATAAAATCATTTCCAATGCATTGCTATAGTAAAATCATTTCCAATGCATTTCTATAGTAAAATCATTCCCAATGAATTTCTATTGTAAAACAATTTCCAATGCAATTCTATAGTAAAATGATTTCCAATGCATTGCTATAGTAAAATCATTTCCAATGCATTCCTATAGTAAAACCATTTCCAATGCATTCTATAGTAAAATCATTTCCAATGCATTTCTATAGTAAAATCATTTCCAATGCAATTCTATAGTAAAATCACTTCCAATGCTTTCCTATATTAAAATGATTTTCAATGCAATTCTATAGTAAATCCTTTCCAATGCATTGCTATAGTAAAATCATTTCCAATGCATTGCTATAGCAAAACCATTTCCAATGCAATTCTATAGTAAAATCATTTACAATGCATTCCTATAGTAAAATCCTTTCCAATGCATTTCTATAGTAAAATCATTTTCAATACATTCCTATAGTAAAATGATTTCCAATGCATTCCTATAGTAAAATCCTTTCCAATGAATTTCTATAGTAAAATCATTTCCAATGCATTCCTATAGTAAAATGATTTCCAATGCAATTCTATAGGAAAATCATTTCCAATGCATTCCTATTGTAAGACCATTTCCAATGCATTTCTGTAGTAAATCATTTCCAATGCATTTCTGTAGTAAATCATTTCCAATGCATTCTATAATACAACCATTTCCAATGCATTCCTATAGTAAAATCCTTTCCAATGCATTTTTATAGTAAAATCATTTCCAATGCATTTCTATAGTAAAATGATTTCCAATGCATTCCTATAGTAAAATCCTTTCCAATGCATTCCTATAGTAAAATCATTTCCAATGCATTCCTATAATAAAATCATTTCCAATGCATTGCCATAGTAAAATCATTTCCAATGCCTTTCTATAGTAAAATCATTCCCAATGCATTTCTATTGTAAAACCATTTCCAATGCATTCCTATAATAAAATCATTTCCAATGCATTTCTATAGTAAAATCATTCCCAATGCATTTCTATTGTAAACTCATTTCCAATGCTTTCCTATATTAAAATGATTTCCAGTGCAATTCTATAGTAAAATCCTTTCCAATGCATTATTATAGTAAAATGATTTCCAATGCATTCCTATAGTAGAACCATTTGCAATGCATTTCTATAGTAAAAACATTTACTATGCATTATTATAGTAAAATCCTTTCCGATGCATTCCTATAATAAAATGATTTCCAATACATTCCTATAGTAAAATCATTTCCAATGCATTCCTATAATAAAATCATTTCCAATGCTTTCCTGTAGTAAAATCATTTCCAATGCATTTCTATAGTAAAATCATTTCCAATGCTTTCCTATATTAAAATGATTTCCAATGCAATTCTATAGTAAATCCTTTCCAATGCATTGCTATAGTAAAATCATTTCCAATGCATTCCTATAGTAAAATCATTTCCAATGCATTCTTAGAATAAAATCATTTCAAATGCATTTCTATATTAAAATCATTTCCAATGCTTTCGTGTAATAAAATGATTTCCAATGCATTACTATAGTTAAATGATTTCCAATGCATTTCTATAGTAAAATCACTTCCATTGCATTCCTATAAGAAAATCATTTCCAATGCAATACTATAATAAAATCATTTCCAATGCAATACTATAGTAAAACCATTTCCAATGCATTTCTATAGTAAAACCATTTCTAATGCATTTCTATATTAAAATCATTTCCAATGCTTTCCTATAATAAAATGATTTCCAATGCACTGCTATAGTAAAACCATTTCCAATGCATATCTATAGTAAAACCATTTCCAATGCAATTCCATAGTAAAATCACTTCCAATGCTTTCCTATAATGGAATCATTTCCAATGCAATTCTACAGTAAAATCACTTCCAATGCATTTCTATAGTAAAACCATTTCCAATGCATTTCTATAGTAAAACCATTTCTAATGCAATTCTATATTAAAATCATTTCCAATGCTTTCGTATAATAAAATTATTTCCAATGCATTGCTATAGTAAAACCATTTCCAATGCAATTCCATAGTAAAATCATTTCCAATGCATTCCTATAGTAAAATCATTTCCAATGCAATGCTATAGTAAATCCTTTGCAATGCATTGCTATAGTAAAATCATTTCCAATGCTTTCCTATAGTAAAATCATTTCCAATGCATTCCTATAGTAAAATCATGTCCAATGCATTCCTATAATAAAATCACTTCCAATGCATTTCTGTAGTAAAATCACTTCCAATGCATTCCTATAGTAAAACCATTTCCAATGCAATTCTATAGTAAAACCATTTCTAATGCATTTCTATATTAAAATCATTTCCAATGCTTTCCTAAAATAAAATGATTTCCAATGCATTTCTATAGTAAAACCATTTCCAATGCAATTCTATAGTAAAACCATTTCCAATGCAATTCCATAGTAAAGTCACTTCCAATGCTTTCCTATAATAATATCATTTCCAATGCATTCCTATAATAAAATCATTTCCAATGAATTTCTATAGTAAAACCATTTTTAATGCATTACTATATTAAAATCATTTCCAATGCTTTCCTATAATAAAATGATTTCCAATGCATTTCTATAGTAAAACCATTTCCAATGCATTTCTATAGTAAAACCATTTCCAATGCAATTCCATAATAAAATCAATTCCAATGCTTTCCTATAATAAAATCATTTCCAATGCAATACTATAGTAAAATCACTTCCAATGCAATTCTATAATAAAATCATTTCCAATGCATTCCTATAGGAAAACCATTTACAATGCAATTCTATAGTAAAATGATTTCCAATGCATTCCTATAGTAAAATGATTTCCAATGCATTGCTATAGTAAAATCATTTCCAATGCTTTGCTATAGTAAAATCATTTCCAATGCAATTCTATAATAAATCATTTCCAATGCATTCCTATAATAAAATGATTTCCAATGCATTCCTATAGTAAAATGATTTCCAATGCAATTCTATAGTAAAATCATTTCCAATGCATTCCTATAGTAAAATCCTTTCCAATGCATTTCTAGAGTAAAATCATTTCCAATGCATACTATAGTAAAACGATTTCCAATGCATGTCTATAGTAAAACCATTTCCAATGCATTTCTATAGTAAAACCATTTACAATGCATTATTATAGTAAAATCATTTCCGATGCATACTATAGTAAAATAATTTCCAATGCATTGCTATTGTAAAACCATTTCCAATGCATTCTTAGAATAAAATCATTTCCAATGCATTTCTATATTAAAATCATTTCCAATGCATTCCTATAGTAAAATGATTTCCAATGCATTCCTATAGTAAAATGATTTCCAATGCATTACTATAGTAAAATCACTTCCAATGCATTCCTATAAGAAAATCATTTCCAATGCAATACTATAATAAAATCATTTCCAATGCATTTCTATAGTAAAACCATTTCCAATGCATTTCTATAGTAAAACCATTTCTAACGCATTTCTATATTAAAATCATTTCCAATGCTTTCCTATAATAAAATGATTTCCAATGCACTGCTATAGTAAAACCATTTCCAATGCATATCTATAGTAAAACCATTTCCAATGCAATTCCATAGTAAAATCACTTCCAATGCTTTCCTATAATGAAATAATTTCCAATGCAATTCTATAGTAAAATCACTTCCAATGCATTTCTATAGTAAAACCATTTCCAATGCATTTCTATAGTAAAACCATTTCTAATGCATTTCTATATTAAAATGATTTCCAATGCATTCCTATAGTAAAATGATTTCCAATGCATTGCTATAGTAAAACCATTTCCAAAGCAATTCCATAGTAATATCACTTCCAATGCTTTCCTATAATAAAATCATTTCCAATGCAATTCTATAGTAAAATCACTTCCAATGCAATTCTATAATAAAATCATTTCCAATGCATTCTTATAGTAAAATCATTTCCAATGCAATGCTATAGTAAATCCTTTGCAATGCATTGCTATAGTAAAATCATTTCCAATGCTTTGCTATAGTAAAATCATTTCCAATGCATTCCTATAGTAAAATCATTTCCAATGCATTCCTATAATAAAATCAATTCCAATGCATTTCTGTAGTAAAATCACTTCCAATGCATTCCTATAGTAAAACCATTTCCAATGCAATTCTATAGTAAAACCATTTCTAATGCATTTCTATATTAAAATCATTTCCAATGCTTTCCTATAATAAAATGATTTCCAATGCATTTCTATAGTAAAACAATTTCCAATGCATTTCTATAGTAAAACCATTTCCAATGCAATTCCATAGTAAAATCATTTCCAATGCAAATTCTATAATAAATCATTTCCAATGCATTCCTATAATAAAATCATTTCCAATGCATTCCTATAGTAAAACCAATTCCAATGCATTTCTATAGTAAAATCCTTTCCAATGCATTTCTATAGTAAAATCATTTACAATGCATACAATAGTAAAACGATTTCCAATGCATGTCTATAGTAAAACCATTTCCAATGCATTTCTATAGTAAAATCATTTACAATGCATTATTATAGTAAAATCATTTCCGATGCATACTATAGTAAAATAATTTCCAATGCATTGCTATTGTAAAACCATTTCCAATGCATTCTTAGAATAAAATCATTTCCAATGCATTTCTATAGTAAAACCATTTCCAATGCAATTCCATAGTAAAATCACTTCCCATGCTTTCCTATACTAAAATCATTTCCAATGCATTCCTATAGTAAAACCATTTCCAATGTATTTCTATAGTAAAACCATTTCTAATGCATTACTATATTAAAATCATTTCCAATGCAATTCTATAGTAAAATCACTTCCAATGCATTTCTATAGTGAAACCATTTCCAATGCAAATCTATAGTAAAATGATTTCCAATGCATTCCTATAGTAAAATGATTTCCAATGCATTGCTATAGTAAAATCATTTCCAATGCTTTGCTATAGTAAAATCATTTCCAATGCAATTCTATAATAAATCATTTCCAATGCATTCCTATAGTAAAATCCTTTCCAATGCATTTTTATAGTAAAATCATTTCCAATGCTTTGCTATAGTAAAATCATTTCCAATGCAATTCTATAATAAATCACTTCCAATGCATTTCTATAGTGAAACCATTTCCAATGCAAATCTATAGTAAAATGATTTCCAATGCATTCCTATAGTAAAATGATTTCCAATGCAATTCTATAGTAAAATGATTTCCAATGCATTCCTATAGTAAAATCCTTTCCAATGCATTTCTATAGTAAAATCATTTCCAATGCATACTATAGTAAAACGATTTCCAATGCATGTCTATAGTAAAACCATTTCCAATGCATTTCTATAGTAAAATCATTTACAATGCATTATTATAGTAAAATCATTTCCGATGCATACTATAGTAAAATAATTTCCAATGCATTGCTATTGTAAAACCATTTCCAATGCATTCTTAGAATAAAATCATTTCCAATGCATTTCTATATTAAAATCATTTCCAATGCATTCCTATAGTAAAATGATTTCCAATGCATTCCTATAGTAAAATGATTTCCAATGCATTTCTATAGTAAAACCATTTCCAATGCATTATTAGAATAAAATGATTTCCAATGCATTCCTATAGTAAAATGATTTCCAATGCATTTCTATAGTAAAACCATTTCTAATGCATTTCTATATTAAAATCATTTCCAATGCTTTCCTATAATAAAATGATTTGCAATGCACTGCTATAGTAAAACCATTTCCAATGCATATCTATAGTAAAACCATTTCCAATGCATTTCTATAGTAAAATCATTTACAATGCATTATTATAGTAAAATCATTTCCGATGCATACTATAGTAAAATAATTTCCAATGCATTGCTATTGTAAAACCATTTCCAATGCATTCTTAGAATAAAATCATTTCCAATGCATTTCTATAGTAAAACCATTTCCAATGCAATTCCATAGTAAAATCACTTCCCATGCTTTCCTATACTAAAATCATTTCCAATGCATTCCTATAGTAAAACCATTTCCAATGTATTTCTATAGTAAAACCATTTCTAATGCATTACTATATTAAAATCATTTCCAATGCTTTCCTATAAGAAAATGATTTCCAATGCATTTCTATAGTAAAACCATTTCCAATGCATTGCTATAGTAAAACCATTTCCAATGTAATTCCATAATAAAATCACTTCCAATGCTTTCCTATAATAAAATCATTTCCAATGCAATTCTATAGTAAAATCACTTCCAATGCATTTCTATAGTGAAACCATTTCCAATGCAAATCTATAGTAAAATGATTTCCAATGCATTCCTATAGTAAAATGATTTCCAATGCATTGCTATAGTAAAATCATTTACAATGCTTTGCTATAGTAAAATCATTTCCAATGCAATTCTATAATAAATCATTTCCAATGCATTCCTATAGTAAAATCCTTTCCAATGCATTTCTATAGTAAAATCATTTCCAATGCTTTGCTATAGTAAAATCATTTCCAATGCAATTCTATAATAAATCACTTCCAATGCATTTCTATAGTGAAACCATTTCCAATGCAAATCTATAGTAAAATGATTTCCAATGCATTCCTATAGTAAAATGATTTCCAATGCAATTCTATAGTAAAATGATTTCCAATGCATTCCTATAGTAAAATCCTTTCCAATGCATTTCTATAGTAAAATCATTTCCAATGCATACTATAGTAAAACGATTTCCAATGCATGTCTATAGTAAAACCATTTCCAATGCATTTCTATAGTAAAATCATTTACAATGCATTATTATAGTAAAATCATTTCCGATGCATACTATAGTAAAATAATTTCCAATGCATTGCTATTGTAAAACCATTTCCAATGCATCCTTAGAATAAAATCATTTCCAATGCATTTCTATATTAAAATCATTTCCAATGCATTCCTATAGTAAAATGATTTCCAATGCATTCCTATAGTAAAATGATTTCCAATGCATTTCTATAGTAAAACCATTTCCAATGCATTATTAGAATAAAATCATTTCCAATGCATTCCTATAAGAAAATCATTTCCAATGCAATTCTATAATAAAATCATTTCCAATGCATTTCTATAGTAAAACGATTTCCAATGCATTTCTATAGTAAAACCATTTCTAATGCATTTCTATATTAAAATCATTTCCAATGCTTTCCTATAATAAAATGATTTGCAATGCACTGCTATAGTAAAACCATTTCCAATGCATATCTATAGTAAAACCATTTCCAATGCAATTCCATAGTAAAATCACTTCCAATGCTTTCCTATAATGAAATCATTTCCAATGCAATACTATAGTAAAATCACTTCCAATGCATTTCTATAGTAAAACCATTTCCAATGCATTTCTATAGTAAAACCATTTCTAATGCATTTCTATATTAAAATGATTTCCAATGCATTCCTATAGTAAAATGATTTCCAATGCATTGCTATAGTAAAACCATTTCCAAAGCAATTCCATAGTAATATCACTTCCAATGCTTTCCTATAATAAAATCATTTCCAATGCAATTCTATAGTAAAATCACTTCCAATGCAATTCTATAATAAAATCATTTCCAATGCATTCTTATAGTAAAATCATTTCCAATGCATTTCTATAGTAAAACGATTTCCAATGCATTTCTATAGTAAAACCATTTCTAATGCATTTCTATATTAAAATCATTTCCAATGCTTTCCTATAATAAAATGATTTGCAATGCACTGCTATAGTAAAACCATTTCCAATGCATATCTATAGTAAAACCATTTCCAATGCAATTCCATAGTAAAATCACTTCCAATGCTTTCCTATAATGAAATCATTTCCA
>JBBBDQ010002315.1:2172500-2462841 GCA_037127315.1 Ascarosepion bandense | reverse complement strand
AGTTGTGCAATTATCTTGGCGACCAGCGAGGGTGTAATGTGGACGTTATTTAGTTGAGCCTTTTTAGCCTTCAAAATTAAGTTTACGACGAAAAAAACTTATTTGATATCGATACCAGGAAATCAAAATTTGACTTACATCCATTCATTTTTCTTTCAGTCTACGGTTTCGCTTTAACTGGAAACAACTATAGCTTTTTAATCTTTCGTGTCAACGTCCAAAGAGTCTGAGCTCCAGGACCATGGATTAATTTTAAAGCTTTCATTACACCCGAGCAACGCCGGGCTATTCTGGTAGTTTATTAAATAAATCACAAACATTTTGAAAACTAAACTTCAGTGTTCCCACACCTTTCACGTTTCTTTTGGTTAAATAATTATAACCAATGCTAACATTTCTATAGATCCCCTTCTCCTTTTTACATATATATGTAATTCCATCAACAAAAATATTTTTATCTGATGAAGTTCTTTTAGAAAGCGGAAGTTTTTACTATAATATATTTTCACTTTGACACCCAAATGGGTTTACGGCCATATCACGTTGCAACACCAGTTCTCGTAAGATCACAGTCAAGCCTGGTCTGTAACTTGATGGCTGAGCATTTGTAAATACCAAGTGTTGTAAGGTGAGGCGTGCGAGTGGTGTAATGGACAAAGGTTCGGAACTGGAACTCGGAGAGTCGATTTCTAATTCCATCGGGTTTGTCATATTCACTTACGCGAAAATCTCCTGAGGTAAAGGCATGAATATACGTATTCTTTATCCAGCTATGGGTTAATTAGTGGAACTTGTACAAGTAAAAATATTTTTTCAAAAAGTACAATCTAAAAAAAATTTTCTTTTTTAAATAAACTGCAAAAGTTTGATAAGCCGTAAAAATGCCTAAGATTGTTCAAATATATAAAAATGTATACAACATATTCTTTCAGATAGATAAATAGATAGATAGAACAAGCTGGTATAGATAGATAGATAGATAGATAGATAGATAGATAGATAGATAGATAGATACTGGTTCTATATCTAAGTATCTACCAAAGAGACCCAAAAAATATTTATACCTGGTGTCACATCAGAATATCAAAAGAGTTGGGTGACCCAGGAGATCGTCTCAGACCTTCAGATCCTCAAGGGAAAAATATCAAATTTTCAGAGAAAGTTCCTAAAACCAGCTACCCTTTACCGCCGACATTATTTTGACAGAGTTCACAACTGAAGAAACAATTCCACCGTATTACAATAAAGACCACTGCATATACATATATATCCCTGCTATCACGATCATGGAGAGAGAGAGAGAGACAAATGACAAATGACGAAGAAGAGCCGGCTCAGTTCATTCTCTTTACTACAATTTATTAAACTTCACTACCAGTTACGAAAGCTCTTACTGCGTGTTTGCTTTAACAGTGCTTTATTATTTTATTTCATTTTTTATGCAATAATGATGTTGCCGGGTTGTGAAGTATATATATATATGTGTGTGTGTGTGTGTGTGTGTGTGTGTGTGTGTGTGTGTGTATATATATATATATATATATATATATATATATATATATATATATCCATACACACACACACACACACACACGTTATATATATATAAGTAAAGAATACCTAGTGAGCCAGACAGACCTACCTAGGTTTCAACTAAACGACAGTCAGGGAAAGCGTTTTTTACGTTTATCTTTTTAACTTTTCCTTTTTATTTATATTTAATTATAATTTTTATTTTTTATTAATTTTAATTATTTTAACTGGATTTTTAAAATAATATGAAATTTTAACATAATATTAATAGTAATTATTTTTTCAATTTTTATTAAAATTATTATTTACAATTTATTTTTTATCGTAAATATATCTCATTATACTTAAAACTAAATTTCAATGTTAAATTTCCACGTCATGGTTTGCTAAGAAAACAGACGGGTTACTTTAGACGCTATGTCGATACTTGATGTTAACATTTATTTCTCTTTATGCTGTTCGTTTTCTGTCTATTTCTATTTCTTTTCTTTTTTTCTCTTCTTTCCATTTATCAATCGTCTACTTTTTCTTTATTCTTATTTCTATCTTTGAGGTTCTTTTTTAAATGAGCGTGGAAGTTTTTTTTTTAATTTAACGTTACAAATGTTTATTCTAAATATGGACATGTGAGCGTCTGGGTAAAAAATCTTTCTGGAGGATATTTTGAAGATCAACTGTTGTATCAGTTGTATCTGACGAGCTGCCAGGTCATCATCGTGCGGGGAAATATGTATTATCTATTGAATTTTTTTCAATGTTTGGCTGTGTGTATTTGCCGTTTAATTAAAGCCAAAATACGATCTTTAGAACGGTTCATGATTAAACATAATAGACATTCATTGTCTTTTAATTTTAACATATATGTTCAGAAAATTATCTGCTACCTCGATACACTATATATATATATATATATATATATAATGTAGAACACGTCAGTTAAATTCCGATAGAGACGAACTCAAAAGAACTCAATGTTAAATCTATTTATTTAATTTAACAGAGTAATATAATTTAGAAAATCTTTTTTAGATATACTACAACTTCATGGGTCATACATATTTCACCGCACAATGATGACCTATATATGCATGTATTTCAATTTGAAAATGAATTATTTCCGCAACCTAGGTTTCAACCTTCCGGTATCTTCAGGATTTAAAAATAGCCTGAAGATACCAAAAGGTTGAAAATTAGGTTGCGGAAATAACTCATTTTTAAACGGAGAATATTCAAAAGTTCTACAATATAACTGTATTGAACACTTTTTTTATACAAATGAGTACTGGTCTAATTTAATTATGACCAAAAACTAACTCATTATATATACATATATTATATTTTATTCAAATGTTTGATCTCATATTTTATTCAAACGTTTTTAACATACAAATAAATAATCGTCATGTTTTTCTTCTATCTTGTACCAGACATATCTAATCTAAATTATCTATGAATTGCAAGGACAATATATACGAACCTGTGTGAGAACAGGTATGTAAAGATATAAATAGCCAAGAACATCTTTGTCAATTGTTAGGGATAGGAATCTGTAATCATTCTTGAATATTCAAGTTTTATTTTCATATATCCTGGTAGACATATTTATAAATAGGATTGGGGAAAGGTTCATTATTCATTCATAAAATTTAAATATCAAAGATAAATTCCATTTCTTTCTTTATGCATGCACTCAGATAGATAGATAGATAGATAGATAGATAGATAGATAGATAGATAGATAGATAGATATGACCAGACGAGATAGATAGATAGATAGATAGATAGATAGATAGATAGATAGATAGATAGATGTTGGCTTGCTTTTTTTATTCGAAGATACTCGTTCAGCTAATTCCCATTGTAGACGCATGTTCAGTCACACTTGTGTTTGTTCAATGCCCACAGAGCCCACCTGTAGTTTATACTGCAACTACGCTGAGCGGACCTTAGTTACAGTTTCTGGGAAAGAGAGTGCGTTATCTCGCATGAACAACAGTCTGAACAAAGGCAGTGCACTTAAACCGTTGGTCACGATGACTTGTGACTTTGAGCTAGCCTAACTATCGACAGCTCTTCTATTTCACTCTCTACCTGTGGTATGATTTTCAGGCACTTTCCAAAGGTGCCGTACGCTACAATCGCCTCCTCCAAGGCGGATAAGTCATCTTCTTGACAAATAGACCATGGTGAGATTCGAACCCAGGCTTCATTTTGAGAAAACGAACGTTCTAACCACTCGATCACGCACCCAGATAGATAGATAGATAGATAGATAGATAGATAGATAGATAGATAGATAGATAGATAGATAGATAGATAGTGATTCTTTCGCCTTTGTCTTTTTCTTCTTTTTCTGAATCAATAAGCGTTGTATATATTTTCTTCTTCGCCTCAATGTCTGCATTTGTAGCGATAGTTTGTCCCCTGGCAAATGTACACGACCCTAGAAGTGGTAACTGTCAATATTCTTTTTGCCCACAAGCATTTTTCTTCACACTTCATAGACGAATGACAGGACAAAGGCGAGACCTTCCTTTTTTTTTTTCATTTTGAAATAAAAAAAAAATTTATCTTCGGAAACCATTGGATCAAGCTATCTGGAAATCTATAAATGAAAAAAGTATTAAAAATATTGAAAACAGTTTTATTCGCAAAATTCATATTTCCTATCGACTCGTGTGCTATTTTTCCTTCATCATGGATTCTCACTTTTAGTTGCGTCTTAGATTGTTTTTTCTAAAATAAAAAAATGCCAAGTGATGTGAGAAAAAAGACCAATTTTATTGCAGTTGAGAAGAAGAGAATTGATGAAGATATTTACTGAATAAAGAATGCTGTGTTTTATTTGCTATCTTGAGATCAATATTGTCAACTAAAAACAAAGACGAAACCAAAAGAATCCAAATAACATAATCATGAGTAAGCTGTAGAAGTCAATCATTCTGGGAAGATCAACAAATGCTTCATTGTCAGTCAGTTAAGTGCCATACGTGATACACGCTTGGTCGATCATGTCCTGAACGAAACATGACTAACTGAGCAGAAGATTATCCCGCAGTAGGTTGTCATTGCGTTCTGCCAAGGCTATAGAACCCAATCTATCCATTATTTGACTCATAGCTAGAGGGGGAAAAAGATGTATTATATTATTAAGTATTAATTAGCGGGGTATCAGTTGATTAATTCATAACAATATAAAACTGGTCCCCTACTTTATGCACATTAGAAGACTTAATCATGTTTTCAACTATTATATTGTCAGGCAGTTAAGTGCCATACCTGATACACGCTTTGGGCGATCATGTCCTGAAAGAGACATAACTGACTGGGCAGAAGTTTATCCCGCAGTAGGTTACCATTACTTTCTGCGGTAGACTGGTTGCCAGTCAAGGCTGTAGAACCCAATCTGTCCTGTTATTTCACCCATTACTGGAGGGAAGAGACGATTAATACCTTTCCCAAGGGTATCTACGCGTAAGTGAATGCAAGGAATTCAACTGGAATTTGAACTCGGCTCCCCGATTTCTCGTTCCGAGCCGATATCCATTGCAACACAACGCACATCCATTAATACCTTTCCCTTGGAAAAGGTATTAATCCGTCTTTTCCCCCCAGTTATGGGTTAAATAATAGGACAGATTGGGTTTTCTAGCATTGGCTGTCAACCAGTCTACCGCAGAAAGCAATGGCAACTTTCTACGGGATAATTTTCTGCCCAGTCAGACATGTCTCTTTCGAAACATGATCGCCCAAAGTGTGTATCACGTATAAAACTTAACTGACAGCTTCATTGTATTGTAATTACTGATAGATAGATAGATAGATAGATAAATAGATAGATAGATAGATAGATAGATAGATAGATATGAACAGGTTCATATATATAACATGTTACGGAAAGTAACGAATATTCACGAAACTTGGTTATAAACAACCGACAATTTAAAATGATTACAGCCACCTCCACACCAACGAAATGTGGCCTCCCTTTGCCTGTTCTATAAATACTTTCATGGCTTCTGCTCGGACGAACTTAAGTCACTGGTACCTCCTCAACAGGTGTTTACTCGTGCAACCAGACTGGCAACTGGGTCCCACCCATTCACAGTTAGGTTAGCCAAACGCAGACGACAATTCTACTCCTGCAGCTTCTTCTCTCGCACTTCCCGCCTGTGAAACTTTCTCCCATATTCTTGCTTTTCTGATGGCTACAACCCCCAAGAATTTAAATGCAATGTCAATACTCATCTATTAACCGCTGGACTCTAGCTCTCTCCCAACGCCGTATATCCTCCCCTTTTGCGCCACCTATGTACCTGTCATCACACCTGCATTCTCATCTTACTAACGCTCCTTTCTAACTGGTTTGTACTACTCACTCTCTTCTAATTAATCTCTCTTACCCGCACATCAGTGGCATTTCCGCCTTGCTCGGGGTTAAAAGATTAAAAAAAAAAACAAAAAAAAAAACAGAGTGCCTCTGCTATTCACCTCGGAGTTCTTGACAAAACCCAACGGAGAACTTGTGATGTGATCGATCCCGACTTGGCAGCTTGGCTGCAGTCACATTCTCCCTGGCGTAATGTGGCTTCCCTGTGTCTCTTCTGCAAATACATTCACGGCTTCTGCTCCAAATAACTTAGCTCACTGGTTCCCCTATATATGAATATACTCGAGCTACTAGACTAGCAACTAGGTCCCACCATTTTACAGTGAAACCGATAAAATGTAACCGCTACTTCTTCTCTAGTAGCTTCTTTTCTGGCACTTCCTGTCTGTGGAACCTACTTCCCCATGCTTGCTTCCCAGATAGCTACGATCTCCAAAGGTTTAAGGGCATCGCCAATTGCGATCTCTTTGACTTCCATCTCACTCTTACCCTTTCTTCATCATTCCCTGTACCGTTTTTGTTTCCTTTCTCTCTTCCTTCTTCTCTCTCTGTAACCCCTAGCACACCAGTGGTAGTATTGCCTTGCTTGGTGTAAATTATAAAGATAGAGAGATAGATATGTGTGAAAGAACAGAACACACACTACTTACTTGCTACCTAGGTTTCGACCACGCTAGTCTCTTTCAGGCTACTTTCCCTGAAGAGACCAGCGTGGTCGAAACCTAGGTAGCAAATAAGAGGTGTGTGCTCCGTTCTTTGACACATTGTTAGTTCTTCATAATCCGTTGATTTGTTTTGATTGTGCATCGAGCACTTCTTTAGATTAACCATCTGCTAGTCCAACCAGGCACTATTTTACTGGTACATATATATATACTTTACTGCTCTCTCTCTCTCTCTCTCTCTCTCTCTCTCTCTATCTATCTATCTATATATATATATATATATATATATATATATATATATATATTCCGTAAATTTACGAAATGGATTAACAACCAACATATTTTAATTTATTTGTTAGAACATTATTTTTCATAAATACTCGCATTTGAGTAGATCTTCTATTTTTTATTAAACAGCATATATATATATATATATATATATATATATATATATAAAACACTTTTGCACATTGCCGGTAGTGTGCAAAAATATTAGGACAGGGGTGATTTTCCTAAAACCTCATTGAAATTCATTCAAATACAGGTTGAAATTGCTAATAATTATTGATTATTTAAAACGAGGTGTAAAAGAAATGTATTAAAAAGAAATTATATTTAATTTTTCCTATTTTCTATAAAACAAGTTATTTTGAAACTACTCATTATTCCATTACCCTTGGATATGACTGACTTTTTTCTTATTCCCCTCTCTTGAATTGATAAATCTAATGTTACTTCACAAGACACACTTTGGAAATAAATACAAGCTGCTTGGTAGGAGATACCATTAGATACATTGAAGAAGCTTGTGATGTCAATGCCTGACAGAATGAAGGCTGTGATCAAAGCAAAAGGCTATTATACTAAATATTAAATTTATTTTGTAACAAGTATTTTTCTTGTTAAAGCATTTGTTGAGTAAATCAAATAAAATTAGTTTAATTAAATTGTTTATTTTCTGTCAATATGCCTCATAAAAGATAAAATTGTTCTTGTCCTAATACTTTTGCACAGTACTATATATATATATATATATATATATATATATATATATATATATATATACCAGCCTGAATATTTTGAGAAATTTGTTAGTAAAAAATGTGATTCGGCATGATAAGAACCTGCAACACTTTAAAAACACAGGGGAAGCAGTCACTATTTCTGACACGTCTTAACTAATAATCCACTTTAAAACGAAGCTGAATTCAGCCTATCTTGTTGTAGTCCATGTTATATTAAAGTCTTTTCTTTATCTCTTTTTTTTTGTTTTTTTTTGTTTTTTGTTTTTGCTTTAATTTCCACGCGTGGTATCTAGTTTGATACAATTTTAAGGTTTTCCAACTCTAATTGTAGATTTCTGGTTATTATATCTGTTTTTTAAAACAACCTTTTGTGGATCCTAAATATGATTTCCTTTGTTCATTTCTATGATGTACCTCTGCATCTAAACTTATATAATAAATGGAATTTTGTTTCTGTGTGTCTGTGTGTGTTTGTCCCTTACCTATAGACTCCAAAACGGCTGAACCGATTTTCTTGAAAATTTACACAGTTGTACTATAAGCGTCTGCGAGTGTTCTTAGCTAGGTTTTGTGCCGATAATCGAAAAAATCGGGTTATAGAAGGGGTGGCCCGATTTTAATCAAATTTGATACACTCATAGACAAAGACATAAGAAACGATATTCAGAAGTTTCAAGGTTGCAATTCTTACAATAGTGCAGAAAATCGATAATAACTCGTGTGTAATGAAAGCTTTAAAACTAATCCATGGTCCTGGAGCTCAGACTCTTGGGATGTTGGCACGAAAAACTAAAAAGCAATAGTTGTTTCCAGTTAAAGCAAAACTGTAGACTGAAAGAAAAATGAATAGATGTAAGTCAAATTTTGATTTCCTGGTATCGATATCAAATAAGTTTTTTTTCGTCGTAAACTGAATTTTGAAGGCTAAATAAGTCCTCTGAGTAAATGGTATCATGGCTGAGACTAAGGACTACAATTATACCTACTTAGAGCCATACCCGAAGCAAAAACTAAAATAAAAGGACTGAAAAAAATACAGACATACAGGCAATTAAACAGACACACACACACAAACATCTAGCCTTTTATATATATTATCGATTTTCTGCACTATTGTGTGAACTGCAACCTTGAAACTTCTGAATATCGTTTCTTATGTCTTTGTTTATGAGTGTATCAAATTCTATTAAAATCGGACCACTCCTTCTGTAACCCGAATTTTTCTATTATCGATTTTCGATATTTATCGGGGGTACTTCGACACAAAACCTAGCTAAGAACACTCGCAGACGCTTATAGTACAACTGTGTAAATTTTCAAGAAAATCGGTTCAGCCGTTTCGGAGTCTATAGTTAACGGACACGCACACACACACAGACACACACACATACACACACAGAGACAAAGTTCTATTTATAAATAAGTTTAGATATCCTGGTGATTTTTCATGATCTGTGGCATAATTCCTTTGCAACTCGACCTAAAATTTAGGATATTTTTTTGTATGATTTCTGCAGCTTACTTGAAATTTAAAAAGTGTCGATAAGTCTGAAGAATATTTCACTCATATTTGTTTTTCCATTGTTTTTCTTTTTAAATCGAAGATTAAGTCATACGCCATTAATTCTTTTGATGTATTTTCTTTTATCTTGTGCTTGCTTTCTTATTTCAGATGCGATCTTTCCTTCTGTAAGTTTTGTTATCCGTTTAACGGATTATCGGATAATCTGCAGGTGGTGAAAGTGGAGTTTGCTTATTATGCTGGTTGAGTGAATGGGGGAAATATGTATGCAATGTTGATCGTTGTTTAATTTTCTGTACGGTTGATATATACGTTTGTGTGATTTAATATTACACATAAGAAATTCAATAAAGCGCCTTACGTGAAACACGGTTGGGCGATTTCGAGACATGACTGACTTGGTAGAAAACTTTTTAGCAGTAGGCTGCCATTTTTTTCTGTAGTAAACTGGTGGCCAACTAAGGCTATAGAACCTAATCTGTCCTGCTATTTAATCCATAGCTGGAGGGAGAAGGGACGGATTAATATCTTTACCAAGAGTATTTGTGCGTATGTGAATGCAACGAATTCAACTGGAATTCGAACTCGGCTCTACGATTTCTCGATCCGGAGACTAATGCTAGGATGAGGGTCTTCAAGAAACTGACCCCGGAAAAGCAATCAAAAAGAATTTACACTATAAATGGAATCTCAGATTTGAAATCGGTTCCTGGTAATAGCGACAATGTTGCATACGTTGAAACGACGACGTCACACATGAAAGGAAGAGTTTGCTTTTGTTTATTTGGAGAAGGCGGGGCGCTTCTTTTATATTGACTACTGATAAATACCTCCAATGGTGAGCCTTTTACCATGACAGGCGCACCTTCTATATAAATTCGTCTTTGACACGTTTATTGGCCTATTGAGAATTAATCAAGTTGATAATTGAAAAATGGGTTTTCAGTGCACATGTATCCGGGATGAACGAATTTAACTGTGTAGATATTTCATATATATATATATATATATATATATATATATATATATATATATATATATATACACTCGCCCAACCATAATTATTAGGCCACTCCAGTTTTTTAAAAGAAATGATGTATTTCATACTATTTTTTAGTATTTATTGCCAAGTGGATAATTTTAAATGAAAATGGAATGATTCTTTTGTTATTATTACTTTGCAAAATTTTACAAGGCAAGGAAGCAAAGATGAACTTGTCCGAATCACCCCAAATTTTCTTCATTCTTTCATTGATGAAACTGCAATATAGGTAATTATTAAATATTTGTAAATTCATTTCATGCACATGTTATTGTGCAGTATTAACAAAAGAACCATTCTATTTTCATTTACAATTATTCACTTAGCAATAAATACTAAAAAATAGTATGAAATACATCATTTTTTTAAAACACTGTGGTTGGCTAATAATTATGACCGGTAGTGTGTGTATATATATATATATATATATGAAATGATTTGTTTGAACATTATTTTTGATCGATACTCGTATTTTAGTAGATATTCTGTTTATAATCAAACAGTACTATATATTTCTAACGGCTCGATTATTTAGGATAGTTAAGATAAATTATTGTTACGAAAATATGTGTTATTCTGTTGAATGACACCCATTTTCGGAACAAATTTATCGTAAATAATCAGGCCGGTAGAAATAAATATATATAATACTATTTGATTAAAAACAGAATATATACTTAAATACGAGTAGCGATCAAAAACGATGTTCAAACAAATCATTTCAAATTGACGGTTGTTTACAGACCATTTCGTTAATCTTCGTCATATATATAGTCATCCGCAGACAGATCTATTTCGCTGTATCAATCGTCCGTGCATGGAATACTGCTGCCATATATGGTCAGGCGCCCCTGCTGTTTATCTCAGTGTTCTCGACAGGCTCCAAAGGAGAATCAGTAATCTGATAGGTACCAACTTGGCGGCTCGACTACAGCCACTTCCCCACCGACGAGATGTGGCCTCCCTTTGTCTGTTCTATAAATACATTCATGGCTTCTGCTCGTCCCACCCATTCCCAGTTAGATTAACCAAATGCATACGACATTTCTACTCCTGCAGCTTCTTCTCTCGCACTTCCCGCCTGTGGAACTCGCTTCCATATTCTTGCTTTCCTGACGGCTACAACCTCCAGGAATTTAAATGCAATGTCAATACTCATCTATTAACCACTTGACTCTAGTACTTTCACCACCCCGTATATCCTTTCCTTTCTCTTCAATTGTCATCACACCTGTATTCCCATCTTTCTATTGTTCCTTTCTAACTGGTCTCTCTTCCTCTTCACTCTCTTCTACTTAAACTTTTTACTCTTATGTAGCCCCCTGAACATCAGTGGTATTACCGCCTTACTCGTGATGATAGGATTTTAAAAAAATGTTGGACATCCGATTGCTTTTAACCCAGGATTGAAACCCGACCGAATTGGCGATTCTACCTCGGAGCAGTGGGCGCTCAGTAGAAGGAGGCAGACTTTTAGCGTATGATGTATCATACACTAGTGGCCAGAGTGCTCTAATTCATTCCTGAATGAGCGATACGTAGATACTAGAGTAAAAAGTCTACCATTTTTCCAGAGTGCACAATCAGGGTGTGAGAGCGTGAATAGTCATTCGCAGACAGATCTGTTTCGCTGTATTACAGCTCATCAGTACGGTTAGACATCCGATTGCTTTTAACCCAGGATTGAAACCCGACCGAATTGGCGTCAGTCGGCTATTATATATATATATATATAGTTATGAATTAATTGTACATTGCGACACGGTAATTTCTATGTTTCGAGATAGATTCTCATCATCAGGCAATGTTTGACCTTGGTTGTGCTGATGATTTACATTTAAATAACAAAAACCTCCCAAAACCAACATTAAACATTACCTGATAATTACAATCTATCTGAAAACATAGAAATTTTCTTGTCACAATGTACACATATATAATTCATAATTATATAATTATATTATGCTCTATAATATTTATTATATTGAACACTGTTCATAATCAAATAAATGCCGGGGCACTTAAAATAGTAAAACCTTGAATCCTCTTCACCTGGAATTATATATATATATATATATCAGCATGCGGTGTAGATATAGAAGAATCCAAAGAATATTTTAAAGTTTTTTAGACTCCAATTTCTTATTTTTTCACCGTTAATATATAATATTATTTATTTTATTTTCATTTTCTCCTATCATCCTTTCTTTCTAATTTATATGTATTCCTCTCTTCTTTCTTCTTCCCTATTCGTTTACGCTTTAAGATACTTACCCTTTCTTTTTAACGCTCTCTCCCCTTCCCCCTCCTCTCTCTCTCTCACCTAACCCACTTTCTTTACGTTTCAAATCTACGAGTCAGCAGTCTAACTGACAGACTGAATGTATCTTTGGATTTTTGTTGACATCCGCTCTTACGCGTGCTCTTTGATAATATGTTGTGTATATATATGCTTATGTTTGAATATGTGTGTGTGTGTGTTCGCCGAACTGATATAATGACGTATTTTTTCTGAAATTTTCTCTTTTAAGAGAGCAACCGTTATTTTTATTCGTTTTTTTAGGTCTTTGTGAATTTCATTCGTGTAAAATCCTTTGTACAATGAAGACGGAAGATGATAATGGTTCGACTGAAATAGGCCTATACTTCCGATTTACCATGAAATAACGTGCATGCCTTAATTTTTCTTATATATATATATATATGTGTGTGTGTGTGTGTGTGTGTGTGTGTGTGTGTGTGTGTGTGTGTGTGTGTGTGTGTGTACAGACGTATATACATACAATATACAGAGTGATTGAAAATTAACTATTCTATTTTAAATACTTATAATTTATTTATTAAAAATATTTTTGTAAGAAATGGATATGAGAAGAAATACTTTAGTATGAGAGTGTATTTCTAATCCGTTATGGGCACCAGATTTCACTCCCAGTTTCACCCAGGAATCGCGTCAACCGGAGTTAGGTGGCCAGATGTTAAGGCTGATGCGGTTGTTGAAATTGTCTGACAATCATGAAGTGGTCCTCCTCCTTGTGTAGCATGGTGTAGAATACTGTTACCATACATAGGATCTTCCAGCAGCCATTCCTTTGACCTAGGGAAGCTCTACCTACTAAAGGCCTCCGTGTTGAGTCTAAGGACATGTGGAAAGACGAATTGAAACATAACGTCGGCATCACTAGTAATCACCATTAGACTCATCCAACTATTTCCGAAACCTCTGAATTGGCCTCAGATTGACACCCAAACTCTGAAATGTTCGTATCGCAGTAGAGCATACGACTTCGAAATTTCTGGCGGAGTAAATTTTGCCCTGGTGTTCTTTTCCCCACAGACGGTGCCCAACTGACTTTGCTATACTGTGCAGTCAACAATTTAAAACAAATAATAAACATGTGCGCAATTAAAAACACGAAATGGTGACAATTTACCCATCGCACCCAAAATATATATATATATATATATATATATATATATAGACAGATTTTAGTCGATAACACAAACTCACTCATACACACAGTAAAAAGAACCTTCAGATATTGGAGGCCATCTACATTCATTTAAAACAACCCACACTTAATAAAATCCCATTTCAGTCTAGTCATAACATGTTACATTACATTTAGACATATGGTTCTGTTAACATTTCGAGCACTCGTGCGGTGCGATGTCATAGAACCGCATTACAAATTTACGAACTGCGTTTGCTATTTCGTAACTGTCATCGTTGCATAGCAATGTTTTATGTCGATATGAAATAAAATCATCTTTGATGGTGGATGTCTTTATTTTAACGTCCCTGTAACCTCTCTGAAGATGGCTTATGTGAGCTGAAAGCTTAGAACCAACTTAATAAAAAATATCCAAATGTTGGAGAATTTTTGCCTTTCAATTGAAATTAAAGCCAAAATACGACGTTTAGAACGGCTCATGATTAAACATAATAGGCATTCATTGTCTTTTATATTTAACAGTATATGTTTAGAATATATATGTATATATGATAAGCGATGTCATGTGGTGATGTTTATTTAAATTTTAAGTGTAACGGTTTAAAAAGAAAAAACACGACTGAATAAATCCGTAACAAACCAGAAATTAAAAAGAAAAAAAAAGGGGAAAATTTACCTATCGCATCCTCTCTCTCTCTCTCTCTCTCTCTTTCTCTCTCTCTCTCTCTCTCTCTCTCTCTGTATGTGTGTTTGAGGCAATAATATATATATATATATATATATATATATATATATATATATATATGTCCAGTCCGTAAACGGCGAGGATAATCGAACAAGATTCACTTAATATAAAATATTAAGTGCTATATCTATACAGAAAGCTCAATGGATGTCATCCAGAGCAATATGATATTTCTAAAGGAAAACTCAACACGTCATTTAAATTGGTTATAAATTATAATTCAATTCAATGACCTAAATTAGCTCATTTCATCAGACCATACAATATTCCTTCCATTTGGTACCAAAATTTTACCGGAATAACTATATATATATATATATATATATGTGTGTGTGTGTGTGTGTGTGTGTGTGTGTGTGTGTGTGTGTGTGTGTGGAAAAAGTACATATATATACATGCATTCACAAAATGAGATACGCAAAAGCCCATAATAAGCATTTCACTTAAACATAGTTTGCATTGTTTCCTTCAATGTAATCACATTGAACAATCACAGCTATGCAAAATATCTGCATGATATCACATTCGTGTGTTCAAATTATGGGGAATTCAGGTATCATTTTCTATCCCCACTCCGACTTTTTCCCCATATATATATATATATATATATATATATATATATATATATATATATATATATATATATCTGGAAGAAATTGTCCAGCATTCATTGTCATATACGACGACTGATCTTAAATCACACTTCAGTGATTTTCTTTTTTTGCTGTTTCTTAATACTTTGCTTAGCTTTTCGGACGCCCTTTTTACTATTCACATCCACTTTTAGATTTCGATTTCACATTTGCCGTCATCTGTTAAAATATTTCCAATTTATTTAAACTTCTGTAATTATCTGAATTTGACATCTCCATTTCATAGCTTGCGCATGGAGCTATTTTTTATTCTCGTGCCGTCAACCAAGTATTATGTCTTAACAGTAAAAACTTAGCATTGGAATCTACGGAAATTCTTAAAGGAATAACACGAACCTGTCATTTAATTTAGCAGCTGCTTCGGACTCAGTAAAAAGGGAACATGAAATCACCCTTTCGATTAATTTTGGTTCCAGTCTCGATCAGCAGCTTGAAATGTTGCGGTTAAAATCAAAATAGTTATGTCAGATATTCGAACAGCCAAGAAAAAAATAAAGCCTTCAATCAAAACTAATCCAAGTGCAGATTCCCTCTGTCTCTTTTTTTTTAATTTTTTTATAAGCGTTTCACCCCGAGCAAGGCATGTCACTGCCACTACTGCGCAGGGGGCTACATAGAGTGGAGAAAGGATGGGTAAATATAATAAATGTCAGAGGGTGGGTGATAGGCGGGTAAGGATACCGAGAATGAGGGTTGGGTAGATGAGTGTTCTGAGAATAATTGAGAGTTAGTGTGATAGGAGGTGTCTATTGACCCTACATTTAAACACCTGGAAATTGTAGCTGTCGGGAAAGCAGACTTGTGGAAGGGAATTCCACCGGCGGGAGGCGCGAGAAAAGAAGCTGTTGGAGTAGAATTTACGGTTACATCTTATCTGTTTAACTGTAAAAGGGTGGGACCTAGTTGCTAATCTAGTATCTCGTGTAAATTCGTGCTTAGCCGGCACCAGTGATCTAAGTTCATCAGAGCAGAAGCCATGAAAGTACTCGGAGAAGAGGCACAGGGACGCCACATCACGCTGGTGAGAGAGTGGTTGCAGCCGGTCTGCCAAGTCAGTATCAACCACGTTACAGATTCTCCTTTTTATTTTGTCAAGAAGCCCAAGGAGAGCAGCAGGGGCACCCGACCAGTTATGGCAGCAGTATTCAATACACGGGCGGATGGTAGATTTGTATATGTGCAGGATAGATTCAGGTGGGAAAAACTTCCGGGCCCTGCACAGAGAGCCGACTTTCATAGCGGCAGATTTGGCAATGGATTCGATATAGTCATTCCATTTGAGGTCCGCCGAAAGTGTAAGGCCAAGGAGGCGTAGTGTTTTACTCTCTGAGAGGCAAGCCTGTCCCATGCTAATGGGAGGTAGATGCGATTGTCTATGGTGGTTAGTTGATAACAGCTTCGTTTTAGAAGCATTGAAATTTACTAGCCATTTCCTACCCCAGGCAACTACGGATTGGTGGTCCTTTTCAAGCTCGGCAGCGAGGTTCGCTTTGTCGCCCACACCTGGTTTTTGATCGAGGCGAGAGTAGATTGTGGTATCATCGGCGTACATGCCTACTTGGGATCTAATGGCGTCGGGGAGAGCATTAATGTACATCAGAAAGAGCGTGGGACCTAGGATAGAACCTTGAGGGACGCCCGCGTTCGTATGGTAGTTTTGGGAGGCATGCCCATTTCATACTACCTTCAATGTGCAGTTAGAGAGGAATGACTGGATGAGGTCAAACAGATGTCCAGTTTTCCCGTAGCTCCGCAGTTTGCATAAGAGGCCAGTGTACCAGACCCTGTCGAACGCTTTGGAGATATCCAAGGCAACGGTTCGGGCTTCGCCATTCTTGTCAAGTGCCCGGTATATGTACTCGGTAATGGTCGTTAGCATATCAGCGTAGACCTGGTGAAGTGAAACCCGTACTGTTTGTCAGAGAGAAGTCTGTGGGCCGTGAGCTGAATAACCTCGGCGTTGATAATGGTTTCGAAAACTTTGCCGAAGATCGGAAAGAGACTAATAGGACGGGAATTGGCGGGGTCTGAGATTTCGCCAGAATTCTTAAATATAGGAACTACACAGGAGGACTTCCAACAGGCAGGAAAACGGGAAGCAGATAGGCAGAGGTTATAGATTTTAGAGAGGACAGCGGAGAGTTCTGGGGCACATTTCTTCAGTACTATGATTGGGATTCCGTCACCGCCGCTCGCTTTGTGTGGGTCAAGTTGTGCAATTATCTTGGAGACCAGCGAGGGTGTAATGTGGACGTTATTTAGTTGAGCCTTAGTTCTGGGTGGGAAGTCGGGTGTAGGTATTCCTAACGAGTCCAGTGTCGAATTGGTGGAGAATCTACGGGCAAAGCATTCAGCCTTGTCCGCTGGGGAGGTGAGAACTTCAAATTCATTGATTAGTGGGGGTATTGAAGTCTTGCTCTTGTTGAGCACGCTTGTGCAGAGTCGCCAGTAATCTTTGGAGCTAAACTTAGAGGATGCTATGCGTTGTCTCATTCTGGTAGCAAACGCCCTCTTAGCTTCGTTCAGTACTTTTTTACACTTATTACGTGCTGAGGCGAAAAGGCGCCTGTTTTGGTTCGAAGGGCAGCTTCGATAGACCCGGAAGAAATGGTTCCGGTGGGCAATGGCGGCCGAGCAAGCGGGTGAGAACCAGGGGGACGAATTTGATTTTAGCTGGAATTTATGATTCTTCATTTTTCTCTACTCCCACGTACATCTCCTCACACCATTATTCCATTTCTTTCTCTCATCCTTCCACCGACAGACCCTGTATTTTATGATTTTTCCTTTTCTCTCTACTCTCGCGTAAATCTCCTCACACCATTAGTCCCTTTCTTTCTCTAATCCTACCACCAACACCGACTGTATTTCATGATTGTTCCTTTTCTCTCTAGTCTCACGTAAATCCCCTCACACCATTATTCACTTATATTCTCTCATCCTTCCACCGACACAGCCTGTATTTATGGTTCTTCCTCTTCTCTCTAAACTCACGTAAATCTCCTCACACCATTATTATCTTTCTTTCTGTTATTCTTCCAACAACACCCCCTGTATTTTATGATTCTTCCTTTTTCTATACTCCCACGTACAACACCTCACAGCATTACTCCTTTTCATTTTCTCATCCTTCCACCGACACTCCCAGCATTTTATGATTCTTCCTTTTCTCCCTACTTTCACGTAAATCTCCTCACACCACAATTCTCTTTTTTCTCTTATCCTTCCAACGACACCACCTGCATTTTATGATTCTTCCTTTTCTCCCTACTTTCACGTAAATCTCCTCACACCACAATTCTTTTTTCTCTTATCCTTCCAACGACACCCCCTGCATTTTATGATTCTTCCTTTTCCCCCTACTTTCACGTAAATCTCCTCACACCACAATTCTCTTTTTTCTCTTATCCTTCCACCGACACCCCCTGCATTTTATGATTCTTTATTTTCTCCCTACTTTCACGTAAATCTCCTCACACCACAATTCTCTTTTTTCTCTTATCCTTCCACCGACACCCCCTGCATTTTATGATTCTTTATTTTCTCCCTACTTTCACGTAAATCTCCTCACACCACAATTCTCTTTTTTCTCTTATCCTTCCACCGACACCCCCTGCATTTTATGATTCTTTATTTTCTCCCTACTTTCACGTAAATCTCCTCACACCACAATTCTCTTTTTTCTCTTATCCTTCCAACGACACCACCTGTATTTTATGATTCTTCCTTTGGTCTCTACTCCCACGTCCCTCTCCCACACATTATTATCCACTTCCTTTCTCTTATCCTTCCACCGACACACCCTACATATTTTGATTCTTCCATTTCCTTCTACTCTCACGTAAATCTCCTCACAAAATTAATCCCTTCATTCTCATACTCTTCCAACGACATCCCATGTATTTTATGATTCTTCCTTTTCTCTCTACTCTCACGTAAATCTCCTCACACCTTTATTCTTTTTCTTTCTCTTATGCTCCCAACGACACTCCCTGAAATTTATGGTTCTTCCTTTTCTCTCTACTCCCACGTAATTCTTCTCACACCATTATTCCATTTCTTTTTCTCATCCTTCCCCCGACACCCCAGTATTTCACGATTCTTCCTTTTCTCTCTACTCTCACGTAAATCTCCTCAAACCATTATTCTTTTACATTCTCATATCCTTCCACCGACACCCCCTGTATTTCACGATTCTTCCTTTTCTCTCGACATTCGCGTAAATCTCCTCACATCATTATTCCGTTTCTTTCCCTTATCTTTCCACCGACACCCGATGTATTTTATGATTCTTCCTTTTCTCTCTAATCTGTCGTAAATCTCTTCACACCATTATTGCCTTTCTTTCTCTTATCCTACCAACGACACCCACTCTATTTTTAGATTTTTCCTTTTCTCTCTACTCTCACGTAAATCTCCTCACACCATTATTCCTCTTATTTCTTTTATCCTTTCACCAACCCTCCCTGTATTTTATGATTCTTCCTTTTCTCTCTACTCTCGTGTAACTCACTTCGCACCATATTTCCTCTTTTTTCTGTCATCATTCCGTCGACACACACTGTATTTCTTTATTCTTTTTGTTTCGCTCTACTCTAACGTAACTCTATTCACACCATTATTTCCTTTTTTCTCTGATCCTTTCCCCGACACTACCTGTTTTTAATTATTCTTCCTTTTCGCTCTACTCTCACGTAACTCTTCTTTCACTTTTATTCCCTTACTTTCTCTGATCCTTCCTCCTACACCACTTGTTCTTCCTTTTCGTTCGACTTTCCATCCTTCTTTTATTCTTTCTGCGACTCTCTCTGCTTCTTGTTCTTCCTTCTTTTTGCTCGACTTTCATCTCAACCCCCTCTTCATTACTTTTGTGTCGAAACGATTATTAAACAAGTGTAAATATCTTTTTTATGGCAAGCAGACATATGTAAAGCTAAACAGTTACATCCCAGGCCTCAAATCTATTTTACATGGTAAAAATCTGTTTAATTTTCTATTTTTTTATAAATGAATTAGTTTAACTAATTTCTTAAAATCAGTTGCTAAGTCTGCTACTAGGAAATTTAGTCCTACATAAACCGAAATGTGGTTCTACAGAAGGATGCTACGGATATCGTGGACTGAGCATACAAGCAACGACGAGGTGTTAGAAAGAATGGCAACAAAAAGGAAATTGATGCTGAGCACCAGGAAGAGACAACTGAAGTTCCTGGGACATGCAATGAGGAAGGAGAGCCTGGATAACCTGATACTGACTGGTCAGATAGAAGGAAGGAGAGACAGAGGAAGGCAGCGGATAACATATTTGCAGTGCCTGATCAGGTGGATGACGGAACGGGGGTTGCCAGGAGCAACAGGAGCAAACATACTAAGAGCCACAAGGGATAGGGAGACGTGGAGAGCCATGATCGCCTACGTCCTGAAGGGACAGGGCACATAGAAGAAGAAAATGCCAGAATCTATCTTGCTTTATAAGTCCACCATTCATCCGTGCATTGAATATTACTGACACATGTTGTCTGCTGATACTACTGGGTATTTATTGTTATTATTGACAGACTCAAAATAAGAATCTGCAGTGTTATTGGTCTTGGCCTTACATCTCGGTTTCAGTTTATTTTCAAACGTCGTAACATAGGATTCTCATAAAAACTATAAAAGCTTCGTCACCTAAAACGAAAATGATGCAAAATGAGTAAAAATGTTGGCACGAGAAATTTTGTTTGTTTGTGGAATTGACCGCGGTTAACTGAAACCGCCAATAAGTGAGAACATATGTCAGTCAAATGTGTAACCGAAAGTTTCCTGAATTTTTCAAAATTTCAAATCTTTCAGAATCAATATAGATACGAGCTAGGGACTCATAAACTGCGCACATGAAATCTTTACCAATTCAAAAAGATGCAAATTTCTTTATGGTTTTTTGTCATTCATCCTATGGTTTATACTTTCTTTATTCTGTTTATTTTTCACTTTCTGTCTATTTTGAAAATTGATTTCACTGTCGGTTTGAAACTCATTACTTAAAAGAAGTAAATTGAAAGCGACATTACAATTGCTGTTTGCATTTTCATTGCTTTAATGTAGGTAGCTCCAAAAATGAAAAAAAAAAAAAATACAAAAAAAAACGCAAAACCTATGGTTTAAATTGAATTTGTAAAAATGAAGAATCTTTCTTGAAGCTTTTATTTTAGCTTGAATTTCAAACTAAAAGATTGTATTTAATATTTATAATAAGCAAAATACTTTGCTGTATTTTAAAAAAATAATTTAAATTGACTGAAGGAATATTTTTTTTTTACTTTTGATAAAATAGTTGAGTATCGATATTTTTTTTATTTTTGGTAGTCTTTCATCTCTCAAAAATAAAATACAATTTTCTGCAACTTTATTTGAGTAATATTAGCTGATTTAAAGAGTAATTAATCTGATTTAAAACAACTACTTTTTACTTTAAGTTTAAAATATTACTAAATGAATTTTTTAACCCAACAGTAGCTGTTCATTTAAGAAGTTTGCGGGTTTGACAGCTTGATGACTAATTGATATTTATCTAATACTAGCAGTATAGCCCGGCGTTGCTCGGGTGTAATGAAAGCTTTAAAACTAGTACATGGTCTTGGAACTCAGACTCAGCCTAAAAAGTATTTGTGTGAAGTTTAGTGAAAATCGGATAAAAATTGTGGATTTGTATAAAGGACAAACTTCTTGTCTTTTACATATATATATATATATATATATATATATATATATATATATATATATATTATCGATTTTCTGCATTATTGTAAGAACTGCAACCTTGAAACTTCTGAATACCGTTTCTTATGTCTTTGTTTATGAGTGTATCAAATTTGATTAAAATCGGGCCACTTCTTCTATTACCCGATTTTTTCGATTATCGATTTTCGATATTTATTGGGGTTACCTCGACACAAAACCTAGCTAAGAACACTCACAGACGCTTATAGTACAACTGTGTAAATTTTCCAAACAATCGGTTCAGCCGTTTCGGAGTCTATAGGTAACGGACACACACACACAGACACACATACAGACAAAATTCCATTTATAAATAAGTTTAAATTGTTTTATGGGGTAGGGGTTTAGGCATTTAAAAATAATTGAATTGACGTGAGCTGCTTCTATATATATTTTTTCTGCTATTCATAATCTTTAAAATTTAAGAAAGTATTCTCTGTAATCTAATATTTTATTGAATTTTAAATATTTTGGGCTGCAAATTTATAATACGTATTTCTCTTATTTTTTGATAATGTTGTGTATGGTCGATTGTATAATAGCAAAACGGCATTTTTTTTTTCATATTAAATTTAATTCAAAATTTTTTAAAAAATGTTCATTCATAATTATTTGCCCTGAGTGTTTCAGTTTATGATTGTAAATACAGTTTTTAATTAATACCAATATCTACTAACTCATACAAATTAATACCGAAATTTAAAATATTTAAAGCTTTATAAATAATTCGAATTAAAATTTTAAAAAGAGAAAAAAATTCTTGTAAAAACTCATTATTCATCGAAAAAATGTTTTTCTTAAGACAAGAGTATCCATCATACCTTTATCTTTTTATAATCGTTTCGCTCCAAGTAAGGCGGGACCGCTACTGGGTGCGCAGGGAGTTTCAGTGAAAGTAAAGACAAAAAACCCAATGTACAAGAGAGAGTTGAAGAAAGGATATGATAAAGATGCGAATCAAGGAGATAGAAGATGGCAATTGACGTTGCATTTAAACTTTTGGAGATTCTAGCTATCAGGGAAGCTAGTATACGGATGGAATTTCCATAGACAGGAAGTGCGAGAAAAGAAGCTATCAGAGTAGAAGCGACTGTCACATTTGACTGTTTTAATGGTAAAACGTAGAAGCCAATATAGTTGCGGGAATAAATTCGTGTCACCATTGAAATAAGCTCGTCAGAGGAAAAGTCGTGAAAATATTTGTAGAAAAGTTTAAGGGGAATCCATATTCCGTCGGTGAGAAAGTGACTGAAGTCAGTCTGCTGAATTGGGATCAATTACGTTGCATATCATCCTTTGAGTTTTGTCGAGAACCTTGAGATGAATAGCTGGAGCAACCGACCAGATATGGCAACAGTACTCAATGCACGGACGAATGGTAGATTTATAAATGTGCAAGATGGACTCTGACGAGAAAATCTTTCGGCGGACCTGAAGGAGACTTTCATTTCATTTTCTTTTTTTTTTACCTTTTTCAGCGCAGTCTTATCGGATATTACATAAAGATTCCGACGATCAAAAAAATTTGGAAAAATTTCAGTATTTAAACAATTTAAAGGGAGTTCAGTTTCTCATACATCGTTATAGTAAATCGATCCCACATTTTGGAACCACTCACGTTGGAGTCGCTTGGTTTTGTTTTTTTAGGACGAGTTGTTGCACTTGTTTTTGTCTTTTTCACGTAAATTCAGTTCTTACGATGGCGGCTTACGGCCTATCACGTTGAATACACCGGTTCGCGCTCGATCACCGAAGTTAAGCAACGTTGAGCCTGGTCAGTACTTAGATGGGTGACCGCTTGGGAATACCAGGTGCTGTAAGCGTATAGTGACGGGTGTTCGTTGTGGTGCAGTGGATATCGGCTCGGAAAGAGAAATCGGTGAGCCGAGTTCGAATTCCAGTTGAATACCCTGCACTCACTTAAGCACTGGTACCTTTGGGAAAGGTATTAATCCATCCATTCCCTCCAGTTATGGGTTAAATAACAAGGGTAGGACTTGGGGACCCTGCTCTTAAAAACAAATCCCAATGAATCGTGAAAAGAAAAACGTTGTAAAAATAAAAATAACCTTACCCAAAATCACTGGTTATGACCTTAAAATGATACCATAAGGATTGATAGGTCATTAAGCCTCAAAAACAAGCAAACTTACGATGGCATCTTCCTCGGAAACTCCAAGAATAGCTTTATTCAAAACTTTTGCAAAGGATTCAGTTGTTGAATATGCGCAAGCAAAAAAAGTTAATTGCACAGGATCGATTTACTATAAGGTTGCTTGAAATACTGAGCCCCCCCCCCCACCTAAAATTGTATAAATATTGAAATTTTACCAAATTTTTTTTGTTAATCGGAATATTTAGGGTGTAACCGATAAGACTGAAAAAAGTAAACAAAAAATTGATAATCAACAAATTTACAGGTGGTGGTAATGTTGTACCGGCGAATGATTCCAAAATGAAGGATCGATTTACGATAACATTGTATCAAAAACTGAGCCCTCTCTAAAATTGTTTAAATATTGAAATTTTTCCAAATTTTTTTGTCAATCAGAAAATTTTGGGATGTAATCGATAAGATTGAACTGAAAAAAGTTTTAAAAAAATAAAAAAGAACAAATTTAAAGGTAATGGTAGTCTCATTCAGGTCAGCTAATCTTTCTAATTCGACACAGTGAGTCGAACTTGTTAACAGTACATGTAGCTGTTGACTCGTTGATTCATTCCTTCACACTAACTCACCTGATATCTTGGCCCCATGTGAAACTAACCTTAACCCTTCTACCCCCTCTTCTGAGTTTGACGTTCCTGGCTAAATTCCCCTTTTCAGGAAGGACTCCAATGTTCATATGCATGGGCTTGGTGTATATGTCAGCGAACACCTTCCCCTAGCTAGAGCCACATCCCTTGAATCCCCGGATCATTCTTTCATGTGCTTCCGCCTCTCACTTCTAAGCTCAATTAGCAATCTCTTCTTTCTCTACCACCCCCTTCCTCCTCAGACTGTTCGTTACTTGACAGTATCTCTGACAATATTGACAAAGCCATTTCTTCCCATCCCTCTGCCCATATATTCGTGTTTGGTGACTTTAACGCCCACCACACCAAGTGGCTGGAGAACTCTATCGCCGACCCTGCTGGTGTCCACACCATGAATTTTTCAATCACCCAATCCCTTACGCAAGTGGTGAACTTCCCCACGCGTTTCTCCGACAACCTTAACGGAAGGGACTCACTGCTAGACCTCTGCTTCACTTCCATCCCAGACTCTTGCACTACCAGACAACTCTGCCCACTCGGTAACTCTGACCACATCGTAGTTTCCGTCAACATTTCATTACACTCCCACCCAACCCAAGAAACCCAGACAAGTAGAATATCCTACTGCTACCAAAGACAAGTAGAATATCCTACTGCTACCAAAGAGCAGACTGGGATTCGTTCCGAGAATTCCCATGGAACAACGTTTTTAGTCGAAGAATGTGCATCCGAGGTCTCCTCCTAAGTTAAGGCTGGCATCGATGCTTTCATCCCTAAATCTCATTCCTCTATATGGTTCTCACCCGCTTGCTCGGCCGCCATTGCCCATCGGAATCATTTCTTCCGACTCTATCGTAGCTACGCGTCGGACCAAAACAGACGCCTTTTCGCTTCAGCTCGTAATAAGTGTAAAAAGATACTTAACGAAGCTAAGATGTTATTTGCTGCCAGAATGAAGCAACGCATAGCATCCTCTAAGTTCGGCACCAAAGACTACTGGCGGTTCTGTAAAAGAGTACTTAACAAGACCAAGCCCACAATATCCCCACTAATAAACAAATTTGAGGTCCTCACCTCCCCAGCGGACAAGGCTGAATGCTTTGCCCGCAGATTCTCGAATAATTCGAGACTGGACTCGTCTGGAGTTTCTACTCCCGACTTCCCACCATGCTCAACTGAATGACGTCCATATTACACCCTCGCTTGTCTCTAAGATAATCTCAAAACTTGACCCTCACAAAGCGAGCAGGGGGGACGGAATCCCGATCATAGTCTTAAAGAAATGTGCCTCCGAACTTTCCTCTGTACTTTCTAAGGTCTACAACTTCTGCCTATCTGCTTCCTGCTTTCCTGCCTGTTGGAAATCTTCCTCTGCAGTTCCTATATTTAAAAACACTGGAGAACCCTCGGACACCACAAATTACCGACCTATCAGCCTTCTTCCGATCTTTGGCAAAGTGTTCGAAGCCATTATCAACGCCGAGGTGGTTCAGCATCTCCCAGCACACAGGCTCCTCTCGGACAAGCAGTATGGTTTCCGCTTCACCAAGTCTACAGCTGATATGCTAACGACAATCACCGAGTACATATATCAGGCACTCGACAGGAATGGTGAAGCCCGAACCGTTACCTTGGATATCTCTAAAGCATTCGACAGAGTTTGGCATGCTGGCCTTCTATGCAAACTGCGGAGCTATGGTATAGGTGGACAATTGTTTGAACTAATCCAGTCATTCCTATCTAACCGCACAATGAAAGCGGTATTAAACGGACATGTCTCCCAGAACTACCATACGAACGCGATTGTCCCTCAAGGCTCTATCCTAGGTCCTACCCTCTTTCTGATCTACATTAATGATCTCCCTGATACCATAAGATACCAAGTAGGTATGTACGCCGATGACACCACAGTTTATTCTCGCCTCGATCAAAAATCTGGTGTGGGCAAAGCTAACCTTGCAGCCGAGCTTGGAAAGGACCTCCAATCCGTAGTGGACTGGGGTAAGAAATGGCTCGTAAATTTTAATGCTTTTAAAACGAAGCTACTATCAATTAATCATCATAGACAATCTCACCTACCTCCTATTAGCATGGACCAGGCTTGCCTCCCAGAGAGTAAAACACTACGCTTCCTTGGTCTCACACTTTCAGCGGACCTCAAGTGGAATGACTATATCGAATCCATTGCTAAACCCGCTGCTATGAAAGTCGGTTCTCTGTGCAGGGCCCGTAGGTTTTTTCCGTCTGAATCTATCCTGCACATTTATAAATCTACCATCCGCCCGTGCATTGAATACTGCTGCCATATCTGGTCGGGTGCCCCTGCTATTCTCTTTGGGCTTCTCGACAAGGTACAGCGGAGGGTCTGTAATGTGATCGATACCGACTTAGCAGACCGCCTGCAGTCTCTCTCCCACAGGCGCGACGTGGCTTCCTTGTGTCTCTTCGATAAATACTTTCACGGCTTCTGCTCCGATGCACTAAAATCACTGGTGCCCCCTAGGTTCGAATTTGCACAAGATACTAGATTAGCAACTAAACCCCACCCTTTTACAGTGAAACCGATAAAATGCAACCGCAACTTCTACTCCAACAGTTTCTTTTCTCGCACTTCCCGACTGTGGAATTCCCTTCCACAAGACTGCTTCCCCGACGGCTACAATCTCCAGGAGTTTAAATGTAAGGTCAATAGACACCTCCCAACAAACTAACTCGCTTCCATTTTTTCAAACACTCTTCCTACCCACCCAACTATCTATCACCCCCCTTCTGACATTTCCTATATCTAACCACTCTTTCTATTTACTTTCCCCATGTAGCCCCAAGCGCAATAGTGGCAGTGGAATGCCTTGCTTGGGGTGAAATTATGAAAAAAAAATATATATATAGTCGTTTCACTTAAGGTTGGCTGATAGAGTGAAACCAAGGTGACGAAGTGTGTTGCTTTCTGGGAGAAAAGCGTCATGCATACTAATGGAAGACAGGAAAGTTTCTTTATTGTGGTTTATGGAGTCAGTCAGTTAGTTACATGCCATACGTGATACACGCTTGGGCGATCATGTCTCGAAAGGGACATGACTGACTGGGCAGAAGATTATCCTGCAGTAGGTTGCCATTGCTTTCTGCGGTAGACTTGTTGCCAGCAAAGGCTATAGAACTCAGTCTTTCCTGTATTTGACACATAGCCAGAGGGAGAAGAGATGTATTATATCGTTAAGTAGTAATTAGTGGGGGATCAGCTTTTTACTTCATAACAATACAAAACTGATCCCCCACTTTATGCCCAGTAGAAGCCTTAATCATGATTTCAACTAATATATTCAGTCAGCCAGTTAAGTGTCATACGTGAGACATGCTTTTGGCGATCATATCTCGAAAGAGACATGACTGACTGGGCAGAGGATTATCCCATAGTAAGTTGCCATTGCTTTCTGCGGTAGACTGGTTGCTAGCCAAGGCTATAGAACCCAATCTGTCCTGTTGTTTAACCCATAACTCGAGGAAAGAGACGGATTAATACTATTTCCGAGGGTATTTGCACTTAAGTGAATGCAAGGAATTTAACTGAAATTCGAACTCGGCTGCCCAATTTGTCATTCCGAATCGTTATCCACTGCACCACAACGGATATTCGTATGGAGAGTAGCTTCATTAAAATTAATGAAAAGCTTTCTCAATTAAATAATGCCTTTGATTTCATTTTTTATTTTCCGATTCAGAGCAGAATTTTCGTAAATGTGTTTCTGTTTAAAAACAAAACTATGATTTACATTCTCCAAAGACTTCTGCTTTTAACTAATATAAATACGAATCGTGAAAAAATTTAATTTCTCCCTATTTCATTAAGTAAGTCCTAAAAGTTTGCCTATTTTCTGAGATGAGGTAGTATTTGCGGTATTTACATTATTCAGAATATTGTCCTCATCTTTGTTGCCATTTATACGACGTTTAATACTAGATCATTCTATTTGTCAATATTTCTGAGATGAGGTAGTATTTACAGCATTTACATTGTTCGGACTATTGTGCTCATCTTTCTTGCCATTTGTACGATATTCAATAATAAATCATTCTATTTGTCTATATTTCTGAGATGAGGTAGTATTTACAGTATTTACATTATTCGGACTATTTTCCTCATCTTTGTTGCCATTTGTACGACATTTCGGCCGTTGTACACTCTTCAACTGCTAGAAATTTCAAATTTCAAACCGAAGCCTTTATTACAATCACTGAGCTATATCATTTTAATTCTTTGCTTAAAGCCTCGATTGAAAGTTATTTCATGAGTTATCTCCCTCTTACCCAGCAAGTTACTTGTTCACCAGTGCTGTAACCTGGTACTGAACTCACAACTTTAAGAGTCAAGTTAGGAACTAACCAACGCCTTTATTTACTAGGCCACGTGTCCTTAAAATCCGATTATTATTTCATTTTTGCAAGAATTTCCAAAACGATGTGTTTCCTACCGCAAAAAATGGCGCTAAATTTCCTAATATTCGTGTTGATTGTCAGTACTGACAAAAGAAAAACAAGATTTTTAGCAAAGATTTCGAACTTGCTAGAAAAGATTACAAAATTTATTAAAAAAATAATTGGTTTTCCCTTTAATAATACCCTCGTTCCGTTATCCACCTGCTCAGTCCCTTCAAATATGTTATCCGCTGTTTTCCCCTGTTTCTTTTTCCCCTCTATATGGCCTGTTAGTATCAGATTCTCCAAGCTCTCCTTCCTCATTGCATGTCCCAGGAACTTTAGCTGTCTTTTCCTGATGCTCAGTATTAATTTCCATTTCGTTTCCATCCTTTCCAAAACTTCATCATTGCTCACATGCTCGATCCATGATTTCGCAGCATCCTTCAGTTGCTTTAAGTTTTTCTTCAGCTTTAGGAATCTATAAAAAAAATGCTAAGGGATACAGAAGAACAAAAAGATAAAAAAAAACCTGATGTCGAATGATCTTGCCAAATCCGTTAGTTCCTCATGTTTTGTTTTGTTTTTATAATTTCCCGCCATGCCTCAATCGAAATCATGCGTTTCAGTTTTTCACTTTATGTTCTTTAGACATACTTTCTTCGGTGTCGCTAAAGGAATTTAGGAAAATAACAACAGAAAACGCAACACAACACAACAAATCCTTCCAGAGTGATGAACACATGAACTCTGCGTTGAAATGCTTTAGAACAGTGCTTCTCAAACTATCTGATGTGGCGGTCCGGTAGTTTTTTGGGTTTTTTTCAATGTGCCAGGGACCGGCAAGCAAAGCAAACCAATCCAGCTGAGTAAGAGACGGTGGGGACTGTGAAAAATGGAACTTTGTCTGTGTGTGTGTGTGTGTGTGTGTGTGTGTGTGTGTGTGTGTGTGTGTGTGTATCCGTTACCTATAGACTCCGAAACGGCTGTACCGATTTTCTTGAAAATTTACACAGTTGTACTATAAGCGTCTGCGAGTGTTCTTAGCTAGGTTTTGTATCGAGGTGCCCCTGATAAATATCGAAAATCGATAATCGAAAAATCAGGTTATAGAAGTAGTGATCCGATTTTAATCAAATTTGATACACTAATAGACAAAGACATGAGAAACGATATTCAGAAGTTTCAAGGTTGCAGTTCTTACAAGAGTGCAGAAAATCGATAATATATATATATAAAAGGCAAGATGTTTGTGTGTGTGTCTGTTTATCTGTCTGTATGTCCTTCATACAAATCCATAATTTTTATCCGATTCTCACCAAAGTTCACACAAATATTCTTTAAGCTGAGTCTGAGCTCCAGAAAAAATATTTAAAGTTAATATTAATACTTCGTTGGTCCTGGGTATGACCGTAAACTGATTGGGAGGTTGTGAGGAGCGTGGAACCACCTCTTAATTGCTGTTGTTCCCAGGTCAGCCCTGACCCAGGGTGGTAGCACCTGTTAGGGTCCCAGCTATGGATAAATAGTTAACCCCCAAACCAGGGTCAAAATGCTATGAAAGTATTTACCAACAAAACATTTTTGAATGAAAAATATTACCAACAAAACTTTTTGAATAAAAAATATTACCAACAAACTTTTTTTAATGAAAAATATTACCAACAAAACTTTTTTGAATGAAAAATGTTACCAACAACTATGATTTAAAATAGAAATACGTTTCTGGCCTTAAATGACCCTTTAGATGTTGATAGGCCGTTAAACAGTAACAAACAAATAAACAAACTGATACTTCGTAAGCAATTTGAATTTACTAATGCCATAGAGTTTTACTATTGTTTACATTCTTTTCTGAAAAATCTCCGCGCACCGACAGACGATGGCGGCACTGCTCTAGGAGATTAGCACTCGCCGCGACATCTAGCGGATACTGAACTAAAACGCGCTCGTACCTCAAATTCTGTTCATATCTCATGCCAAAACATCGACCGAACTTCAGTTATATATGTGCAGGGTATAGTAGATGGTTGCTGCGGGTGAGTATGATTAAATCCTATTCGAGTGATGTCTAACGATTCAAAGAGCTCTGTTTAATATTTTTATTTCATCTTTTCTTTACTTCAGACCATTCTTTTGGTTTTGGGATATAAATTACCTATGTTAAAACATAAATTTCGCAATGACTTCTGTGCATTTCCAGCATTCATAAGATATTGTCAAATAATTTCTGTCGGTTCATGAAACTCTGAAAAAGGATTAGAATTATTAAAAACCTGACAGTTCACCACATCAATCGAGGCATAAAACTTGGCACCGATTAGTCAACAAAGACATATAATGCCTACACATAGATACAGCTCGATTGGTTCATAAAATTCCTTTGATAATGACAAAGAGAGCAGTGAAGAATGAGTGTTAAAACTCGGCTTAGAGACCAGAACAATGGTCTAAAAACGATAAATAAATTTACAAACAGAATTTTCCCGGCGGTTCAACCAAACATTCATAAAATCTACCCAAAATACGACCAATATAAAGATTACAATGAAATTAAATTCAGTGTTGATTCTTACGTCCATTATATATATTCTTTGTACTAAAACAATATATATATATATAGAGAGAGAGAGAGAGTGTTGAGTTATGATAATATTTAGCGCCAAGATTGTTGTTTTTGTCTGTAGATTTGCTGATAAAAGGTACTTTGGTAAGCAGGTTTTTTTATCATAAAGTGGTTGATAACGAGGTGGATATAGAGCATTGATAGTTTTAGTGCAAAGAATTTTTCACTGTAACTGAGCAGGTTCATGCCAACTTTGAAGTTTCGTAAAGATACTGTTATGATAAATTCTTTGTACTAAAATTATATATATATATATATATATATATATATATATATATAAACAAAGACTTGTACCCACAGAAACAACAATATAAATATTTTCTATTTTATCACTCTTATGGAGCTGTATATTTACACCCCCTCTTACATTTTAATTATTTGATTAAAATTTATTTTAGACGAGCTCCTTCTTTCCCCCGTTTTTGTAAGTTAAACTTTTGTTGTTTTTACTTGTCCTGTTTTAATATTCATAATGAAGCCAACGAATACCTTTGAAAAGTGTTGGCCGAAAGGTTCCTCAGGTTAGGTTAGTAAAATGACGTCAGTATTGTGTAAAGCGATATATATATATATATATATATATATATATATATATATATATATATATAGTGTGTGTGTGTGTGTGTGCGTCGAAGCATCAGATAATTTTCTAAACATATACTGTTAAATATAAGAAACAATGAATGTCTATTATGTTTAATCATGAGCCGCTCTAAACATCGTATTAAATGTTGAAACCCGCATGCAAAAATAATAAACAGAAAAAAGTTATAAAGAATACGATTTATTATTAGAGGCGTTAGTCACTCACTCACTTATGTACTTATGTAGTTAGTCTCCCTTTTCGGACTTCACATATTTTGATAAGTTTTTTTCGACTGAACCAAAATTCAAATTTTTTGACAAAATTATAGTTAAGGCGGTGTCCAATCTAACTCTGTAAACTGTTTGAAATTTGGTTAAGAACTGAATTAGTGGTGAAGCTTGAAAGCTGCCTAGATTCACTCAATGTCAGACTTAATATATTCAACCACTACTGTGGTTGAATGATTAAAATTTTGATTAATATTCATACTTTTTTTAAAAATCGTATTACCCTGAGCAAGGCTGTAATTCCACTGATGTGCAGGGGGCTACATAAGAGTAAAAAGACTAGATAAGAGGAGAGTGAGGAGTAAGACGAACCAGTTATGGATGGGAATACAGGTGTGATGACAGTTGCAAAGGTGGAGAGAAAGGAAAAGATATACAGGGTGGTGTAGAAAGAACTAGCGTCAAGTGATTTAGAGATGGGTATTGACATTGCATTTAAATTCCTGGAGGTTGTAACCGTCAGGAAAGCAAGAATATGGAAGCGAGTTCCACAGGCGGGAAGTGCGAGAAAAGAAGTTGCAGGAGTAGAATTGTCGTCTGAATTTGGTTGATCTAACTGTGAATGGGTGAGACCCAGTTGCCAGTCTGGTTACACGAGTAAACACCTGGGGCAGGGGCACCAGTGACTTAAGTTCGTCGGAGCAGAAGCCATTTTGTCCAGTAGCATATTTCCTTTGTTCAATTTAATCATTATTTTAAAAAAAACTATTATGTAAATTTTTGTAACTTTGTTTAATATTTATGCATTACACCTTAATCTTTATTCGGTAAAAATTTCATTGCTAATCATGCATTAATTTTTAAATCATACACATTTTTATGTCTTTGTTGTTTCCGTTCCTTGTATTATGGCCGCTACTGTATACTTACTTGGCACATTTTTGTGTCGGGTGGGGAACTAAATTATCTCTCAGTTGCGCCTCTGCCCTCAAAGACAGAGTGCGGTTTAGTTGTAGCCCCGTCCGCGAGGGCAGAGTTGCTTCTGAGAAAAATTACACTGTACAGAACAGTGTCCCCCGGGCGCGCTATCCCATTGCAGTAGAGTGGGGGGGGGGGCACCAGGTGCTCGTCACCGGGGCCAGCTCAACCGGCGATTGAGGGAACTGGGGAATTTTTGTTCCTTTGCCCGTTTGTACGCGATCGGGTTCCTCACCTTAAAAAAGACCTTGTGCCACATCTCGCTCCAGTGGGGGAGTAGGGTAAATATACACACAATTAATTCGTCTATAGTTTAAATACGCTTAACACACATTAAATTCGCTTACATATACTTACATTCATAATAATCATATAATGTTTTTATTACGCATTTGCACACACACACACACACACACACACACTTAAACAGACACAATTTTTTTCTTCTGCATTTAATATTCACCCATTGCTTTATCACACGTGACACGTATCTGACCAATGAAATCATACCTCAATCCATATACTGTCTCTTAGATTTTTAAATCATTCGTCTTTAATGAATCTCTGAAGAAGCTTGTTAAAATGAAACATTTTAGATTTAAAACACATTTTCCTACTTATATATGTTACAAGATAAAGAACAATTAGTAAACCTTTATGAATCTAACATGTTTCATTTTATTAAAGCTTCATCGGAGAATGAGATCAGGAAAAAAAGAAGAAAGAAATGTAGGAAAAGATATAAATAAAAAAATAAAAGTATATACAAACATCCAGTCACGACAAAAACAGTAAATAATACAACAGCCAGTAAACGAAAAAGAAAAGAAAAAGAAAAGAAAAAATAAAAACAAACACAACACACGTAAAACTTACAAACAGAAATACAATAACACAGAAATATGAGCCAGCAAAAATAAACCGTCACGCGGCAAAACCTATCAACACAGATCAAAACGAAGTCAATAAAGCAAAAGGGCCCATCCAGCTAAACACTTATTCACGCATACATTTAACAACTCAGTCAGTTTAGTGCCATACGTGATACACGCTTTTTTCATGTCTTGAAAGAGACATGACTGACTGGGCAGAAGATTATCCCGCAGTAGATTGTCGTTGCTTTCTGCGGTAGACTGATTGCCAGCCAAGGCTATAGAACCCAATCTGTCCTGTTATTTGACTCGTAGCTAGAGGGGAAAGAGATACATTATATTATTAAGTAGTAATTAGCGGGGGATCAGTTTATTACTTCATAAAAATATAAAACTGATCCCCCACTTTATGCTCAGTAGAAGCCTTAATCATTATTCCAACTATTATATTCAGTCAGTTAAGTGCCATACGTGATACACGCTTTGGGCGATCATGTCTCGAAAGAGACATGACTGACTGGGCAGAAGATTATCCTACAGAAGGTTGCCGTTTCTTTTTGCGGCAGACTGGTTGCCAGCCAAGGCTATAGAACCAAATCTGTCCTATTAAGTAACCCATAACTGAAGGGACGAGACGGATTTATACCTTTCCCAAGGGCATTTATGCATAAGTCAATGCAATGAATTCAACTGGAATTTGAACTTGGCACTCCGGGCTGTCGTCCCGAGTTGATAGCCACTGCACCACAACGCACATCCATTTAACAACTACTCAATCAAAAAATAATAAACAAAAATCAACCAATCACAAACAAGAACAAAAAGAATAACTAACCAATCACATACAAGACCACTTCCAGAATAATACATCACATTTATATAAACAAGAAAAACTGGCACTTAACGACAAACAGCCCTGACGAGTGAGAACATCATAACCCTGTCCTCACGAGACTTCGAAATCTTTATGAATCTGCACTATTAGAGATAAACTCTTTGTGTACACACACACACACACACACACACACACACACACACACACAAGCATACACACACACACACGTGTATATATATATATATATATATATATATATATTCGTTATGATTTTTGTTAACTCTTTTTGCGAATCTTTTTCTTTGTTAATCTCTTTTCTTATTTTTGTAGAATTCTTTTCTTGCGAATCATTAATCATTATTATATTTTTTAATTTAAAAAAATCAAACTTTGATAGTAGACACGGAAAAGAAAATGCAGGACCTTCTACAGAAGTTAGCAAAAGAAAGTGAAAAGAAAGGCTTGAACATAAACTTCAAGAAAACTGAATGTATGGTCATCAGCAAAACAAGTAGACCAATATGCCAACTACAAGTCGGAGAAACTAAAATAAAACAAGTCAAAAATTTAAATACCTTGGAAATGTTTTGATAGAGGATGGAAAGTACGACACAGAGATCCAAAGACGTTTTTTTTTTAAGCTAGCCCGAGTACTGAAAGACAGAAAAATCTCATTAGAAACAAAGAAAAGAGTGTTGGATTGCTACGTGATATCTGTCCTTCTGTATGGAAGTGAATGTTGGACGATCTCATCAAAGATGAAGGTGAGGCTTCAGGCAGCAGAAATGTGGTTTTACAGAAGGATGCTGAGGACAGAGCACGTGTGCAATGATGAGGTGTTGGAAAGGATGCAAACGAGAAGAAAACTGATAATAAATATCAGGAAGAGACAAATGAGGTTCCTGGGATACGTAATGAGGAAGGAAAGCCTGGAGAACTTGATACTCACAGGTCAGATAAATGGAAGAAGAGACAGAGAAAAGCAGCGCGAGACGTACTTGATAGTTCTGAGCAAATGGTTGACGGGGGGGGGGGGCTTGGAAGAAATACCAAGAGAAAAATTATTGAGAGCGACAAGAGAGAGAGGCAAGCGGAAGTCAATGATCGTCTACGCCCTGAAGGGACACGGCGCATGAAGAAGAAGGCTATTATTTGTCCAATTTTTCTTTATTTGTTTTTTAATTTTTATTTTTCTCGTAAAAAAACATGAATAAGACAAGGATGTGTCTTTTCACCGGATCTGTTCAACTTGTACAGCGAGAATATTTTGTGGACACTAGATGCTATGCCAGGATTTGTTATTGGAGGCCACAACTTGAACAACATAAGGTATGCAGATGATACAGTGCTGATTGCATACACGGAAAGAAAACTATAAGACCTCCTACAGAAGGTAGCTGTGGAGAGTGACAAAAAAGGACTACAAATAAACTGTAAAAAAAATTAATGCATGGTCATCAGCAAAAAGAGCAACCCAAAATGCTAAATACAGGTGGGGAATACCAGAATCAAGCAAGTACAAAAATTTAAATACCTAGAAAATGTTCTACCAGGAGATGGAAAGTGCGACACAGAAATCCGAAGGCGAATTGGCATGGCGAAGGACGCGTTCCAGAAGTTGAGCAGAGTATTAAGAGACCGGGAAAATTTCACTAGAAACAAAGAAGAGAGTACTGGATTGCAGTGAATGCTGGACAATATCATCGAAGATGAGGAAATGTGGTTCTACAGAAGGATGCTGCGGATATCGTGGAACGAGCATGCGAGCAACGATGAGGTATTGGAAAGAATGGCAACTAAAAGAAAATTAATAGTGCGCATCAGGAAGAGACAACTGCAGTTCCTAGGGACATGCAATGGGAAAAGAGGGTTTAGAGAACCTGATACTAACAAGCCAGATAGAGAGAAAAAGAGACAGGGGAAAGCAGCGGATAACATATTTGAAGAGCCTAAGCAGGTGGATAACAGAACAGGGGTTGCAAGGTGTAACAAGAGAAAACATACTAAGAGCCACCAAGGATAGGGAGACGTGGAAGGCCATGATCGCCTAGGTCCAGGAAGGACAAGGCACATAGAAGAAGAATATATATGCAAACTGTTTACAAGAAATTATAATGTGGATATAAAATGGGGGAACAGTTCTATATTATGATCAATATATAAACTGATCCCTCAATTTGTGGCTATCCTAGTTTCTATACATTTATATTCTAGACTTATGGGCTTGAGCTACTGGATGCAGAGCGGGGTTTGGGTGGTGTAACAGGAGAAAGCGTGCTATGAGCCACCAGGGATAAGGAGACGTGGAAGGCCATGATCGCCTACGGCCTGAAAGGTCAAGGCACATAGAAGAAGAATATATATGCAAACTGTTTACAAGAAATTATAATGTGGATATAAAATGAGGGATCCATTCTATATTATAATCAATATATAAACTGATCCTTCATTTCTCCTATTTTATGTTTCTGTATATTTTTTCCTTTAAATTTTTTGTGTTTTATGCGTTTATGTGAGATTTGGTGTATGAATTCTTAATTTTGTGACACTTTCTGTACTGTTGCAATGTCTAACTGTGTACACCTCTACTCTTCACCTGACCTTATTTCCTCTCGGTGCAATTTTTTCTTTAAATGTTAAATGTAACAACTGATTTTTTCGGTTTGACAAAGCGGTGTGTAATTTTTACAACTGCCGAAATAAATTTTGGATTTATAATAGTTTACTTATGTGTTTCCCTCTTAATATATATATGAGGAAAACTCAACACGTCATTTAAATTGGTTATAAAATATAATTCATTTCTATAAGCTAAATTAACTCATTTCATCAGGCCACACAATATTCGTTCCATTCGGTACAAACATTTTTGCCGGAATAAGCATTTCCTTTAACTGAAAAGAAAAAGAAAAAAAAGGAAAAAAATAAGAAAAAGGAAAAAAGAAAAAGACAAAAGGAAAAAGGGTCGGGGCAGAGGCATCGACGTCATATCATTTGGGGGTATTCAGACCAGTTGCGAAGATGTTGACCACCAAGTCATTAACCGCCTACTTCTAATTCCATGGATACGTATGTATGTGTAACCTCACAAATTAACCCACCCATGTACACTAACTTATATCCATATACACATATGCGCACACATCCCCATATATACATACCAATGTGACTGTGTTTATGCTTACACATACTTACAGGCCTAAACTTATTCATGCCCACATACGAATCTTGCGTTCGTATACTCACATATATATTTTATAAAGACGGTATTTCCGCGCGTATAAATAGTGTTATATATATGTAAGTATGCTAACAATTCTCACGCATACTCTCAAAATACGCATATAATTTTCATACTTTCATACATCCTCACATCCATACGTATACCTAGTCATAAAAGCACCCGCACCCCAACATGCATGTGTGCGCACACATAAATGTATTTTTCATACATACATTTATCTATCCATATCCACATACAATTATTGTGTTCCCACACCCGCAAATTTATGAGGAGTGGATCTAGGCACACATGTATGCACATCCATATATATATAAATTTCAATATACAAATATATAAGCAACTCTTTGTATACCCTTATACATAAAGACAATGTACGACTGTGTACACTTATGTATCTACTTTTAACTCCCAAACGAGGTGGTATATTACACCTTTCATACGACTTAACAAACATTACACATATATATCCATACTAGCAGTATAGCCGGGCGTTGCTCGGGTGTAATGAAAGCTTTAAAAGTAATCCATGGTCCTGGAGCTCAGACTCTTTGGACGTTGGCACGGAAGACTAAAAAGCAATAGTTGTTTCCAGTTAAAGCGAAACTCTAGACTGAAAGAAAAATGAATGGATGTAAATCAAATTTTGATTTCCTGCTATCGATATCAAATAAGTTTTTTTCGTCGTAAACTGAATTTTGAAGGCTAAATAAGTCCTCTGAGTAAATGGTATCATGGCTAAGACTAAGAAATACAATTATACCTACTTAGAGCCAAATCCGAAGCAAAAAGTAAAATAAAAGGACTGAAAAAATACAGATATACAGGCAGATAAACAGACACACACAAACATCTTGTCTTATATATATATATATATATATATATATATATATATATATATATATATATTATCGATTTTCTGCACTCTTGTAAGAACTGCAACCTTGAAACTTCTGAATATCGTTTCTTATGTCTTTGTCTATGAGTGTATCAAATTTGATTAAAATCGAACCACTCCTTCTATAACCCGATTTTTTGATTATCGATTTTCGATATTTATCAGGAGTAACTCGACACAAAACATAGCTAAGAACACTCGCATACGCTTATAGTACAACTGTGTAAATTTTCAAGAAAATCGGTTCAGACGTTTTGGAGTCTATAGGTAACGGACGCACACACACACACAGACAAAGTTCCATTTACAAATAAGTTTAGATATATACCAGCATACATCATTCGGATCTTGATATTAACCTGTGCACATATGGGTAGAATGATCAGTACATGAAGTTATAATCAGTTCAAGAATGCACAATCGACTACATCCAAGAATAACACACTCCACATATAATCAGGTGTTCTCACATGATGGAAAAACGTATACATAATTAGGTCCACTCTTATACATGAAATACACTTATACTTAGGTGCCCCCTATACACACAATAATGCATACAATAATATATAAACATGAACAAAATTAGGTGTATCCATATACATTAAAACAATATCCAACTTTACAGTTAGTTGCACCATTATATACGTGAAATATTTATATCGAAGTCATTATATTAAAATCATTTACAATTACATAGTTCAAGACAGGATATTTTTAACTTCGTACACTAATAATATAAAGTCGTTGCGTACTTAAATTGGCATGTCAACCCATTGTATGGTAGATCTTTATCCTCACTTCTTCGGTCCGTAAAATCCTCTAACGAATGATCTACACAAAATATGAAAGAGCTGGCAATGTGTCGAAACGGGGTAATTCTAAGATTTTATGTGTTAGACAGTTTCAATTTATTTTTAAGGCGGAATTTGAAAATTATTTCATTTCTCTGATTTGATAATTGACTTGGTTCTCTGAATTTGATAATTTTAATCTTTTCGTTTAAACATAAATTGTATCTGCTTCTAAAACTGTTGGGGGTTTGAGTTTTCCTATAATCTGAGGGAAAGATTTCTGTCTTTTAATTCCTACAGATGTTTAGAGAGAGCGGTTTGATTTTTTCTAAACCCCATCTAAAATATCAAACCGCCAGGAAAGAAAAGAGAAGACAGTCTTCTCGACTATTCAACCCATAGCGAGGGGGAAGTGGATTCATGCAATTTCCTGGGTCATTAAGGTAAACTGAACGAAACAGAATCGCGTTCAACTTGAAAACGGCTCCTCATTTGGTCACCCGCACATCTGTATATATTTAGACATACCTCGACGATGCGCAATGTCTTGCTGCAATCATTGCAATTAAGTAATGAGTTCGATCCTGACAAGGTACTTCATACTTTTGTCCTTGTCCTACACCCTGTTAAGCTTAGAAAATCGCCGTAACTCGGTGGCTGATTAAATAACAAAATGGAAACATTTTATGTAACGTGTTTCCTTCTTTAAGGAGACTTCATAGAGACATCAACAAAACACACACACACGCGCGTGTGTGTCTTTTGGGAAAATATAAATGAAAACATCGATTATAATTATCCAATTTAAATTTCTGAGGAAAATAGATACATAGATAAATACAAATATAGATACAAACACAAAAGATAGATAGATAGATAGATAGATAGATAGATAGATAGATAGATAGATAGATAGATAGATAGATTAATTTTGATTATATGTAATCGTCCGTGCGTATGTATGTAGATACTGAATGAATGTATATTCATTCTGATGACTGCAAAATCCATTTGAGGGACATAAAATTATATATATATATATATAGTTATGAAATAATTGTACACTGCGACACGGAAATATATATATATTCCATCGATATTTGCAACTACACGAAGTTAGTGCTGATAATCATCATGCGAACATTTCAATTTAATTAAATTTTTTTTTCCGCATAAAAAGAATTCTTTTCTTATTGCAGTGGTAGAAAACAAAATGTAATTTTGATATGAACTTTTTTTTTCTTTTTTTTTCCAGTTCATTCTCCGGCTTAGCTTTCAAATTTGACGTAAATCTCTTGGGTAACCCGTAATTGCTCTGCTTAAGATACTTAGGTAACACGTAATTGCCTTGCTTAAGACTGCCTTGCAATATTGCATGTGAAAAAAAAAATGTAATCCTAAGTTTAATACGACGGAGCAAAAGAAATTATTACTAGTAGTATTGTTAATTCTGTAGTTTATTGTCAACCAAAATATGAGTTGAGTTGGGTGCAAAAAGATTAAAGCTCTGGCTATGTGAATAAAAGTGAATTATAAGTCTCACTGGAATTAAAATTTCCAAGCTAAAAGCTAGATTTGTTGAGGTAATCAGTTGAATCAAAAAGAAGAAGATGAAAGGAAATGACGCCATTAGAAATATTGTTAATTCTTTGGTTAAGCCAAAAATCACTCCGCCTCGTGGTGCGAGCTGGGAGTAATCTCATTGGTTAAAGATTTGATTTGCATGGACACCCCGGGTCCATCACGCACCCCCTAAAAGAATTTTGGACATGCATAAAAATCGAGACCCCAAAGAGCCAAATCAGTTGCTGTTGCCGCGCCTAGCTAAAGACACAAGACTAATTTACCACCGCCGCCCAAACACCCACTTCGGCTGTTTTCGTAAGGCTTCGGTAAAAAGCCCTGAAAAAACTTTATGTTAATTTGGAAACTTGAAATCTCCGATTGAGGTGAACAAACACTTAAACGAAAACTTTCGCTCCGTTGTGAGAATAGAAATTCGACGACTGTTATATTTTGCTTCTGTTTCTGTTTGCTAATTACTTTTTTTCATATATATAAAGACTTTTCCGCAACTTATCCAGGCGTCTTCGAATATATTTATTTGGTGCCATATTTTATTTTATTAACCCAAGTGAGCACGTGTATCCGCTCTGGTTCGACGAGGTAAAGATACGGCTAAAGGGATTTCAACGTTTTCTCCTTGAGATCAAAATTCACAGCGTTGGCAAGAGGAACATCGTTGTAATAGACGACTCGAAGACAAGCTACTGTGACGACTGGCGACCCGAGAGCGTCGTCATAATTGGTGCTGTATCGACAGCATAAATCCTAACGCAGGTTTCGGACCTCATCATAACTGGTTTCCGTGAAGGGGTCAGCCACAGCCATCAGGACGACAGCGTCACACTTGAACAGTCCCATAAGCATTTTTTTAATGAATTCAACCAAACCAAGGCGTTGATGCCACTAAGACACAAGGAGATACTGGGAGTGAAAAAGAATATTTTAGAAGAAACCGGAAACAGAAAACAAGGGATAAACTTCATATTTTCTTTATATCAATCAGGGAAAAAGTTGTTTTAATTAAAAATGTTCTTCCTTTTCCATTCAAAGAAATTGGTAGGTTTCGTTGTTTGCTAAGAAAATCAGTAGAGCTATAGGAATGTTTTGCTTTCACCATAAATGTGTAGGTGCGTTTAAGAGCTCACTTAGATTGTATGATTAGCATTATTATTATTATTATCTTAAGTTAGCTCTTTTTTGTGAATAAATTATTACCCCCCCCCCCCTGTTTAGAGTGTTTGGTGTCTTCTTTTTTTTTTTAGTCACGTGGTTGCGGAGTGTCTTATGAACTACCGCCTTACTTCAGCCTAATTAGCCAACTTTCCCTGATGATCAACGGACCTACCTAGGTGAAACCTCGGTAGGTCCGTTGGCTCTAGGTTAGCTACTTACTTATTTATTTGCTCTGCTATTGTATTGAGCGCTTTACGTGTTAGGTTCCTCGTTTCGGAGTTTTTTCTTTCGACTAATACTTTGCCTGATGTTCATTTTTTTCTCCCCCTTTATACCCGGTGGGTTTTTCGAGACGTGTTTAAAGATAAATTTACTGTTATATATATATATATATATATATATATATATATATATATATATATTGTGTGTGTGTGTGTCTGGGCAACAATCTCTCTTTTATGCATTTTTCATTAAAAATAACAAGCAAGGTATTATTAAACTGTCTTCTTTTATATAATTTGTTTTCTTTTAATGATTTTTTTTCTTTTCAGAACTCAAATTATATAAGAATTGTCCAAAGGTTTTGTACTTTCGAGCGCTTTCGGCTATACTTTTAGCAATTATAAAGAATAAATATTTTTTTACTCTGTGGAAAGTTTATGTTTATAGTGTCATGTGTATGTTAAGTTCTGAACACGGTAAGCACATTGTTAGCATGTTCATAAGTGATGTTATTAAATGTAGGATTTCTTTTTTTATTATTTATTAGTAATGCTTCCATTATTTTTAATCTTCTTGTGCATGTGGAGGATGTTATTATGTATGTATTGTTAAAAGGCGCTCAAAACTAGAAAATGTTTGGACAGTTCTTATACAATTTGCGATCTGAAAAGAAAAGTTTCATAAGATATGAAAAATTATATAAAAAAACTTAATGATAACACATTGTCAGTCTATTGATGCCTGCATATATATATATATATATATATATATATATATATATATATATACGAAATGAATTCTTTGAACATTATTTTTTATCGATACTCGTATTTAAGTAGATATTCTGTTTTTAAGTTAAACAGTATTATATATTTTTATCTACTAGCCTGATTATTTACGATAAATTTTTAATACGAAAATGTGTATCATTTGGCAGGATTCGAACCTGCGAATGACATACATAATCAGGCCAGTAAATATAAATATATAATACTGTTTAATTAAAAACAGAATATCTACTTAAATACGAGTATCGATAAAAAATAATGTTCAAACAATTCATTTCAAATTGTCGGTTGTTTATAACCAAGTTTCGTTAATTCGTTAATTTCCGTATATATGCTTTTTTGTTTTTCTTTTATTATCAAACTGAAGAAGTACAATATGATTCGGTGTCGAAACGCGTCTTTGATAAAAATTATTTTTATGCCTTGTATCATCATTTGTTTTGGATATTATCGATTATACAAACACACACACACACACACACACACACACACACATATATATATATATATATATAGAGAGAGAGAGAGAGAGGAGAGAGAGGCGAGGGAGAATGAGTCAGTGGGCAAGAGAGATGCGTTCGTGCACGTGTTTTCAGGTGTATGAATTAATACAGTTAGCAGCAAAATTGACATTATTTGATGTTAGACGAATGTTACAATTTCGCACAGTCTCTCGATATTGGACAATCATAAATTTGCAATTCACGAGTAAATTTCCCGGATGTACACGCTGATCAAAATTAAGCGTTTGCTGTCTCTATGCGCGCGGGTTATCGATGAAATAGCTAGCCTCGAAAGGGTGTCACAGTTTAACCAAGTCGACATCGCGTGGTATGACACATCAATGAAGTCGCCTAGTCAAACGAACGTATTTTGCATAATGCGTAGGTGCGTTTAAGCACCTGAAATAATGTTCATCATTTACTCTCTTGGAATTTTTCAACTATATATATATATATATATATATATATATATATATATAATTCCAGGTGAAGAGGACTCAAGTTTTTTTGTTTTTTTTTAGTTTGAGTGCCTTGGCATTTATTTTATTATAAACACTGCTCAATATAATGAGTATTATAGAGCTTAATATAATTATATAGTTATGAATTAATTGTACATTGCGACACGGAAATTTCTATGTTTCGACATACATTCTCCTCACCAGGCAATGTTGTTGTTGGTTGTGAAGATGATTTACATTTAAATGATAAAAACCTTTTAGTTTTATGTGTATGTATGTGGAAAGATATAAAATTTACATGTGTGTTTCTTTTGGCTAATCAGAGTGGAGATTCATTTTGGGATTTGGAAAAGGGTAAGATAAGGGAGGCAAAAAGAAAAAGTTGGTTAGTATGTATTCTTTGGGGCCAAATCCCAAAATGAATCTCCACTCTGATTAATTCATATATATATATATATATATATATATATATATATATATATATATATATATATATATATGAATATTTTTATTATGGATTTATAATAAAAATATTACCAGATATAATGCTCTACTAAGTAACGTTACTACAAGGCAAGGAAGCAAGTATGAACTCGTCCGAATCACCCTGAATTTTCTTCATTCTTTCATTGATGTAACTGCAATATAAGTAGTTAAATTCAAACCATCTAAACCCATTAACCTTTCTTTCACTAATATCCTGGGCATTCGTACTAACTTTCCTGGTGTAGAAGCGTTCCTGCATGAAAAGTCCCCTGACATCCTTGCGCTCTGCGAAACTAACCTCAACTCAGCTATTCCCTCCTCTGACCTCTCCATCCCTGGTTATCTTCCCCTCTTAAGGAAGGATTTCACTGTCCACATGCATGGGCTGGTTGTCTACGTCAGCGAACACCTCCCCATAGCTAGGGTGACTTCACTCGAATCTACTGACCACCAATACATATGTCTCTCCTCAGTTCGGTTAGTTACCTATTCTTTCTTTACCGTTCTCTCTCCTCTCCTGACTGCTCCCTACTAGATAGCATTACTGACGACATAGATAAGGCTATTTCCTATCACCCATTCGCCCACATATTTGTATTTGGAGACCTCAATGCCTCTGAGTGGCTTGAAAACGCCGTTACTGATCCAGCGGGCATTCATGCCATGAACTTCGCTATTTCCCAATCCCTTACGCAAGTGGTGGACTTCCCCACTCGCTTCCAAGCACTCACTCGGGTCATTCCTCACTACTAGATATATGTTTCACCTCTGCGCCTGACGCCTGTCAAATCTCGCAGCTTTGCCTTCTCGGCAACTCCGACCACGCTGTAGTCTCTCTCAGTATTTCTTTCCAATCTCACTCCCCCCCCCCCCCCCGAGGATCCCCCGACCTATAGGATCTCCTACCTCTACCAAAAAGCTGACTGGGATGCCTTTCGCGATTTCCTCTGCGACGTCCCTTGGGGAAAAGTGTTCGACCTATCAGTTGATGACTGCCTCTGAGGTCTCGTCATGGGTGAAAGCTGGCATTAATGCCTTCATACACACCAGAAAGTATTGCTTAAAACCTCATTCCTCTCCGTGGTTCTCTCCGGCCTGCTCAGCCGCCATTGCCCACAGGAACCACTACTTCCGTCTATTCCGTAGACAGTTATCTGATCACAATAGGCGCCTGTTCATATCTGCTCGCAATGAGTGCAAGAGAACCCTAAATAACGCCAAACAGTTGTTTGCTGAGAGAATGCAACAGCGCATAGCTGACCGCAAGTTCGGCTCCAAGGACTATTGGAGGATTTGCAAACGAGTGCTCAACAATAGGAAATCCTCAATACCTCCTTTAATCCATGAATTTGAGGTTCTCACGTCATCTGCGGACAAAGCTGAGTGCTTTGCTCACAGATTCTCATCCAACTTCACATTTGACTCGTCCGGAGTACACCCACCCGACTTCCCTATTAGAACTGAGGCCAAACTGCACGAGGTATATATTACCCGACAGTAGTATCCAGAGTAATTTCAAAACTCGACCCCCATAAGGCGTGTGGAGACGATGGAATCCCGGTGATAGTCCTTAAGAGGTGTGCTCCTGAACTTTCCCCTGTCCTCTCTAAACTATTTAACTACTGCCTTTCTGCTTCCTGCTTTCCTGCATGCTGGAAGTTCTCTTCAGTCGTTCCTGTATTTAAGAATTGTGGTGAACCCTCGGACAAATCCAACTATCGCCCTATCAGTCTTCTACCGATATTCGGGAAAGTATTCGAGGCCATAATCAATGCTGAAATAGTTCATCATCTCACTGCCCGCAAACTCTTCTCTAACAGGCAATATGGCTTCCGCTTTGCCAGGTCCACGGCCGACCTGCTAACAACCGTAACGGAGTACATGCTACAGGTCCTTGATGAGTCTGACGAGGCTCGAGCGGTTGCTCTGGACATCTCCAAGGCCTTCGACAGGGTTTGGCACTCTGGCCTCCTATGCAAACTACGGGGTTACGGTATTACCGGTCGCCTGCTTGACCTAATCCAATCTTTTCTAAATAACCGCAAAAGGAATGTCGTTTTGAATGGGCGTGCCTCTTCATCCTACAGCACGAATGCTGGTGTCCCACAGGGCTCTATCCTGGGCCCGACGCTCTTCCTTATTTTCATCAACGACCTCCCAGATGAGATCAAGTCCCAAGTAGGCATCTACGCAGATGACACTACAATATACTCCCGCACCAGTAAGATACCTGTCGTGGCGGACAGACATAATCTCGCTGCTGACCTTGAACGGGATCTACACTCTGTGGTGAACTGGGGCAAGAAGTGGCTTGTCAACTTCAATTCCTCTAAGACCAAGCTGTTGTCTGTCAACCATTACAGGCAACCTCTCCTGCCTCCCATAAGCATGGACCAAGCGATTCCCCCGGAGAGCAATACACTACGCTTCCTCGGACTTACCCTGTCCTCAGACCTCAAACGGAACCACTATATTGAATCCATAGCAAAATCTACTGCTAAGAAGATTGGGTCACTATGTCGATCCAGGATGTTTTTTCCGCCTGAATCCATCCTGCATATATACAAGTCAACCATGCGTCCGTGCATGGAGTACTGCTGCCATTTATGGTCAGGCGCCCCTGCCGTTCTCCTCAGTGTTCTTGACAGGCTCCAAAGGAGAGTCTGTAATGTGATAGGTACTGATCTGGCGGCTCGACTGCAGCCACTTCCCCATCGTCGAAATGTGGCCTCCCTTTGTCTGTTCTATGAATACTTTCATGGCTTCTGCTCGGACGAACTTAAGTCACTGGTGCCTCCTCAACAGGTGTTTACTCGTGCAACCAGACTGGCAGCTGGGCCCCACCCATTCACAGTCAGGTTAGCCAAATGCAGACGACAATTCTACTCCTGCAGCTTCTTCTCTCGCACTTCCCGCCTGTGGAACTCGCTCCCGTATTCTTGCTTTCCTGACGGCTACAACCTCCAGCAATTTAAATGCAATGTCAATGCTCATCTACTAACCACTGGACTCTAGCTCTCTCCCCTCCCCTGTATAACCCTCCCTTTCTCTCCACCTATGTATCTGTCATCGCACCTGTTTTCTCAGCTTTCTATTGCTCCTTTCTAACTAGTTTGTACTCCTCACTCTTTTCTAATTAATCTTTTTACAGTTATTGTAACCCCCTGCACATCAATGGCGTTTTCGCCTTGCTTGGGGTGAAATGATTAAAAAAAATGATTAAATATTTATAAATTCATTTGATACACATGTTTTTGTGAAGTATTAACAAATAAACCATTCTATTTTCATTTACAATTATTTACTTGGCATAAAATACTAAAAAATAGTATAAAATACATCATTTTTTAAAACACTGGGGTACATACATACATACATACATACATGCATACATATATATATATATATATATATATATATATATATATATATATTAATGCAGGTTTCATTGAATAATATAGACAAGTTTTGTCTATTAATTTTGTGTAGGATCCGTTCATACCGTCTGATATACTTGATGGTGATGTCGTTAAAAGACAACAAAAAATCACAGTATTTGTTGAATTTTTTATCAGGTCTAAGCTTTCTGCTCACATAAGCCATTATCAAAGAGTAAATAATAACACACAGTAAACATAGAACATTTAAGCTATTAACAATAAAGATAATTGAATTGAAAATATAAGTCCATCCCTACCGTGGCGGATGGCCGAAGACAGTGACAAAATAGTGGTGTTGTGGTCCCTGGTCTGATTACAGACATTTGAGTACGTTGTTGGAAATATCGAAATTGATTGTATTCAAACCAGGTTTAAACTGTTTAGTGTAGAGTGCTTCGAGGATTTTTAGTTTCTGCTTATTATTTTCTTGTTTGAGTATGTACGTGTTATCAACAAGCGTTTTTCTCAGAAGTGTGCGTTGATAACCGTGTTGTTCTAAATGACGGAATATATTTGAATTTTTATTTAAGTGCAACGTCAGACACCGTGAGAGCGAATTTGTGGTGTGGCCGATGTAGATATTATTGAGGTTGTTAGAGATACATTCTCTAAATGGACATATGAATTTATATACTACATTGGTCTTTTGCAAATCACTAACGGTGGGGGAAGAGTCGTTGCGGACAAATGAATTAGATGTAGTGGATTTAGTGTAATATATAATGAACTTAATTCTTTTGTTAGAGTCTGTCGGAGAAATATTAGTATTTATGAGTTTTTTTAGGATGTTTTCATCTAGTTGGTAGTTGGAGTGCATCTGGCTACGGTATAAGAGAGTGATATGTTTAGGATTGGTTGGGTTAGTATCATGTGTTGTTTTTTCTATGTTAAGCTTTTTAAGAAAGTAATGTATTTGTTCATCAACTATGTAGTTGGGAAAATTATTATTGATGAGTGTCTGTTTTATGTTTTTTAGTTCACTGTAGAAGATCTGATTTGTAGATGAATTGACTTTTGCACGGTATAATAGATTTTTTATAATGGCTATTTTGTAATAGTGGGGGCATTCACTAATATAATTGAGTGTGGAGGGATTTTTATTAGTAGGTTTTTGATACGGTGAGATAGTAAATTTATTGTTGTCAGTGTTAATTAATATATCAAGAAAAGGAATTTTGTTATCTTTGCTAAGTTCATAAGTAAATTTTAAAACTGAGTTATTTTGAAACTGTTTTTGAAGTTGTAAGATTTCATTAGTATTTTTAATTGATAGTAGGATATCATCAACATATCTTAGATATATTGATGGTTTTGTAAATTTTGCAAAGGTAGTATTTTCAAGGTTAGACATGTAGAAATTACTAAAAATCGGACCAAGCACTGAACCCATGGAGACTCCGTCACGTTGTATATATATAGTGTTGTTTGGATCAACAAAAGGCACTTCAGTAGTACAAGCTAGTAGAATTTTTCTTAGGATGTTGGGATTAATTTTGAGTGGGGGTAATGAAGGATTACTGTAAACATTTCTTATAATTATATCATTAGTTTCACTGACGGGTACATTAGTAAAAAGGTTTTCCACATCAAGTGAAGCTATGATTTCATTATTAGGTTTTTCACTCTTGAGGATTTGGATTGCCTCTAGGGTTGACTTTATGCTGTATTTACTCGGAAGGTAGGGTGTGATAAGCTGGTTAATATGTTTAGTTAACTGGTATACAGGAGTAGGAATTTGGGATATGATAGGGCGGAGAGGATAGTTAGGTTTATGAGTTTTTATGGTTCCGTATATGTAACCAGGTTTATAGTCACCAATAATTTTAGGGAGTTTTAAGGAATTCTGATCAGCGTTGTTGGCACTAATGAGTTTATTAAGTTTAGATTTTAGTTGGTGTGTCGGGTTTTTGTTAATTTTTTTAAATTTTGTGTGGTCATGGAGTATGTGGTTAAGTTTTGTGTTGTAATCTGATTTGTTAAGTACAACAAAGATGTTAGCCTTGTCAGCTTTTTTTACAATTATGTGAAGGTGGTTGCGTAGTTCGTGCGCGGCACTTTTTAGTTGTTTCGATAGAATTTTTGAGGAGCTTCTGCTTTTATCATGGCGATCTTTGATTGCCTCAGCCTTAAGTAGATCTTTCAGTTCGGGTTTAACGGTTATAAGTTTTTCATCTTGTAATTTAGTGATGCTTTGATAGAGCGTTTCTATTTCAATTTTTTTAGTAAGCTGGTTATACTTACGGTATATATGGCAGTTAGGTCCAAGGTTGAGTAATTCTTCTTGGTGCTTAGTTAGTTGGTGGTTGGAAAGATTTATGAATGTATCAAATTTTTGGGGAAGAGTGATCGTGCCATTGTATAGTGAATTAAGTTTTTTGACAATTTTAGCACGGTGTTCAGCTTCAGATTTTGCGGTGATTTTGGATAGTCTGAGTATTATTTCTTCTAGTTGGTTTGAGGTAGTTATATCTTTCAGTTTGTTGTAGAGGTCATGTTTGTTCTTGTATAATGTGTCAAGATTTTCTTCCGCTATTTCAATTTGCCTTTTCACAAGGCTCCATTTATATTTCAAGGTGGTGATGGTGTGTTGGGCTGCTGGATCATGTAATTTAAATTGTGTGTATTTTGGCAGCATTTTTTCATTAATGCAGGTTTCATTGAATAATATAGACAAGTTTTGTCTATTAATTTTGTGTAGGATCCGTTCATACCGTCTGATATACTTGATGGTGATGTCGTTAAAAGACAACAAAAAATCACAGTATTTGTTGAATTTTTTTTTTTTTTTTTTAGGTCTAAGCTTTCGGCTCACATAAGCCATTATCAAAGAGTAAATAATAACACACAGTAAACATAGAACATTTAAGCTATTAACAATAAAGATAATTGAATTGAAAATATATATATATATATATATATATATATATATATATATATTAGTCATCCATATACAAGCCTATTTCACTGTACCACAGCTCATCAGTGTGACTGGACACAGCCACTTGCTTCTGAATTGAAACTCGACGGATTTGGTGTCAATTGGAATCGCTACTTCCTAAGCCATGGGCACATGATGCACATGATTGTTTAATTAGTTAGTTTTTGGTCATAATAAAATTAGACCAGTGCACAAGGGTATTAAAAAGTATTCAATACTATTACATTTTAGAACTTTTGAACATTTTACATTTGTAAACGAGTTATGTAATATATATATATCACAAAATCATAGGACCACCACATGTACTGCAGTAGAAGTGATGAATCTGGTGCGAGATAGCCTGACGAAGTTCAACACTTTCCCACCTGCTATGAATTCATATTTTTTCTTCTCCTAGACCGGTTGCATGCCAAGACTGTAGAAACCAGCCTGTCCTGCTATTAACTATTAACAGGTAAATTTATATATTTAAGTTATGAGATATTTATAGATTAAAGTTCTCCATATTCTGGATAAAGCGTGTGTAAGTACAATAAGTTAATATAAAGAACTCCACTGGAATCCGAACTCAGCTCTTCGTTTTCTCAGTCCGAGCTGCGATCCTTTAGTCCCCCGTGCCTGTATCTACTTTTATACTTCGTGTGTTTGTGCAACAATATTTCTTTTCTACAGCCTTAATTACAAAGTAAAGTCCTTTGATATGAATATTTTTTGTGTATTTTAAAAAAACAAAAATAAAAAACACACCTACATGCCACACGAGGAGGCAGGACTTAGAAACGATAAAGCTGAGATTTCACAAAAAGGTCTTTGATAATAGCTTATAAAACATTCATTCTAAACGAAGAAAAATCCACACACACACACACACACACACACACACACACACATATATATATATATATATATATATATATATATATTCAAGGGAATAAGGAACGAAGAAAATAATTGCAACATTCAAAACATTAATTTAAAATAGTGCTTTTCGCGTTTCGGAGCTACGTTTGCTTCTCATCTGGTGATAAGTTGAAATGAAAAATAAATGGTGAAAACGATTTATTTTTGGTAATATGATATGTAAGTGAATGTGGTGGGAGTTTAGTACGATTTACCCGGCATTTTGTCGCCATAGTGATAGACCCTTGGGTTAGGAGAGGGGTGCGGAGTAGCTTAGTTTTTGGACAGGTCACTTTTTAGTTTTGTCTGGGTAATTCTTATATTAAGATGTAAGGTTTTTTTTAAGAAAGGGTAGATACTTTTTATTTTACTAATGTCTGTGAGTCGATGGAATAATGTTGCTATTAATCACCAGATGATGAGCAAACGTAGTTCCGAAATGCGAAGATTTTTGTGTAGTGATACTATGCTTTTATAAACCATTGTAACAAACATTACAATATAAAGCTCTACGTTGTATCGAGCATCTTTATAAAAGTAAATGCATGAACAGTGGGTTTAAAACCTACGTGTTCCATAACTTTCTTACAATATATATATATGTATATATATAGATATATATCGATCAAATAACAAGACAGATCGGGTTCTATAGCCTTGGTTGGAAAGCAGTCTAACACAGAAAGTAATGGCTTAATGCAAGAAAATTCTCTTCCCAGCTAGTCATGTCTCTTTCGAAACATGATCGCCCAAGCGACACTTAACTCACACACACACACACACACACACACACACACACACACACATATATATATATATATATATATATATATATATATATATATTTAGAAAAAAATTTAGATATTCTACAATTTCATGGGTAATACGTATTTCGCCGCTGACCTAGCAGCTCATCAGACCCAAATAATACAACAGTCAATCTTCAAAATATTCCAGAAAATCATTACACACAGACACTCACGTATCCATATTTAGAATAGACATTTGTAACTGTAATCTACAAAAATCAATTCCTCGATCATTCAAAAAAAAATAAAAGCAGCAAGGTTTGCCTGTGAAACAAGTATTACCCATGAAATTGTAGAATATCTGAATTTTTTCTAAATTATATTACTCTGCTAAATTAAATAAATAAATTTAACGTTGAGTTCTTTTGAGTTCGCCTCTATCGGAATTTACCTGACTTATATAATAAGTATTCTACTTTTTTTCTAAAAATATACTGTTAAATATAAGAGGCAATGAATGTCTATTATGCTTAATCATGAGCCGTTTTAAACGTATTTTGGCTTTAATTTTCAGGTGAAAATAAAGACAAAAATTCTCCAAGTAATTGCTAATAAATATTGATTATTTAAAACTAAGTGTAAAAGAAATGTATTAAAAAGAAGTTATATTTAATTTTCCTATTTTCTATTAAACAAGTTATTTTGAAACTACTCATTATTCTATTATCCTTGGATATGACTTTTTTCTTATTCCCAACTCTCGAATCGATAAATCTAATCTTACTTCGCAAGACACACTTTGCGAACAAATACAAGCTGCTTGGCAGGAGATGCTATTAGATACATTGAAGAAGCTTGTGATGACAATGCCTGGCAGAATGAAGGCTGTGATCAAAGCAAAAGGCTATTATACTAAATATTAAATTTATTTTCTAACAAGTATTTTTTTGTTAAAGCATTTGTTGAGTAAATCAAATAAAATTACTTTAATTATTTTTTTTATTTTCTTTCAATATGCCTCAGAAAAGATAAATAGTTCTTGCCTTAATACTTTTGCACAGTACTGTATATATGAAATGATTTGTTTGAACGTTATTTCTGATTGATACTCGTATTTAAGTAGATATTCTGTTTTATAAGCAAACATCATATATATTTATTTCTACCGGCCTGATTATTTACGATAAATTTTTGTTACGGAAATATGTGTCATTCGGCAGGATTTGAACCTGCGACCCCTACCCACGAGTATCGATCAAAAATAATGTTCAAACAAATCGTTTCAAATTGTCGTTTGTTTATAATCATTTCGTTAATCTTCGTTAATTCCCGTAATATATATATATATATATATATATATATATATATATATATACTTAAGAACATTTTATAAAGAAAAATATGCCACTTGTAGGAATCAAACATTCATCTCCCTTTCCAGAAGAAACCACTGTCTGATCTAATATGCTCTGAACACTCAGCCACGAAGACCTTCACAATCAAGCGAGGTTCTTTGTGCCGAAAAGGAAATCACTAGTTCAGATTTTCTCGAAAACCATATCTTCGTATGTAACATAAACAAAGCTATTTCAAAAAATTAATGGATTTTATCTCTAATTATTATTTATATTTTCAAAGGCAGTTTCTATTGAAAACCTGTATTTAAGAGGAGGTCAACACCAATATATTTCATGCTTGAACACAATCTTCAGGTCATGTGTGTTGTGTTTTAACTCGACTGTTTATATATGCTGTTCAGTGGTGCATTACGGGTAGTAAGGTCTTTTCTATTAACTAAATTGCGTGGGTGGCAATGGTTATGTGTCAATTTATTCTCGAGGCAATGGAATGGAATTAATTTGTAACTTTTATAGGATTGTTCGTTCTTTTTTTTTTATAATCATATCACCAGAAGCAAGGCATTTTGCTGCCACTGCTTTGCAAGGTGGCTATATAGGGGGGAAAGTTATGAGAAAGAGTGACTGGTTACAGGGGGTGTCAGGAAGTGGGTAAGAGAAGGATGAGAATACTGACGAGAGTGGAGTGAGCAGAGAAAGAAGCATGACCGAGAGGATGCAGGTTAGTGAGACAGGAGATGACTATTGACTTTACATTTAAACTGTATTTGAGTAGACGTTCCGTTGTTTTGAATAGTGTTTGTCTTGCCTACGTTCTGTATAAGCATGTGTGTGTGTGTGTGTGTGTGTGTGTGTGTGTGTGTGTGTGTGTGTGTGTGTGTGTGTGTTATTAATTACGAAACAAATAAGAATAACTCACGCAAATTTAATTTTTTATTTCAGCTTCAGAAACATTTTTGAAATCATATTTTTCTATTTATTCATATACTAGCAGTATATCCCGGCGTTGCTCGGGTGTAATGAAAGCTTTAAAACTAATCCATGGTCCTGGAGCTCAGACTCTTTGGACGTTGGCACGAAAGACTAAAGAGCAATAGTTGTTTCCAGTTAAAGCGAAAGAAAAATGAATGGATGTAAGTCAAATTTTGATTATCTGGTATCGTTATCAAATACGTTTTTTTCGTCGTAAACTAAATTTTGAAGGCTAAATAAGTCCTCTGAGTAAATGGTATCATAGCTGAAACTAAGAACTACAATTATACCTACTTAGAGCCAAACCCAAAGCAAAAACTAAAATAAAAGGGCTGAAAAAATACAGACATACAGGTAGATAAACAGACACACACACCAGCATCTTGCCTTTTATATATTTATATTATCGATTTTCTGCACTCTTGTAAGAACTGCAACCTTGAAACTTCTGAATATCGTTTCTTATGTCTTTGTCTATTAGTTTATCAAATTTAATTAAAATCGGACCACTCCATCTATAACCCGATTTTTTCGATTATCGATTTTCGTTATTTATCGGGGGTACCTCGACACAAAACCTAGCTAAGAACACTCGCAGACGCTTATAGTACAACTGCATCAATTTTCAAGAAAATCGGTTCAGCCGTTTCGGAGTCTATCGGTAACGGACACACACACACACATACACACACACTCACACGCACAAAGTTCCATTTATAAATAAGTTTAGATTTAATCATTCGGATAAATTTAATCAATGATATTGATTAAATATATGAAATATATTAAATATTTCAGAGGATTTGGAAGACTACTATTTTGGCATATTAATAAGTAAAAGATATTCACAATTATATATATATATATATATATATATATATATATATATATATATATATATATTAATCGGTATCAGCATGTGCAAGGCAATAAACCACTAAGATACAAGTACTTACATGATTTGGAATAATTCAGAAGGAAAACGTTAGTAATGAGAGGGAAGAGAAAAGTGTAATCAGGAGGACAGTAGATAGCGAAGAATATTGCGTTTAAATTTTTGTTTAATCTGTATCATCCGATGCAAGACAGTAAGACACAAGGGGTTACAGGGTGTGGAAGAATTAAGAACAGAATCATGAGTAATGAGCGGGAAGAGAAAAGAATAATCAGGTGGACAGTAGATAGCGATGGATATTGCATTTAAATTATTGCAGATTAAAGTTGGCTGGAAAGCATGGCGTCAGAAGAGAGTTCTCCAAACGAGAAGTGTGAAAAGAGAAACTGATATAGAACCTACGGTTACAGCTAGACAGGGGATTACATCGGAGGAAAGTTATGAAATAGAGTGACAGGTTGTGTGGGTGTCAGCAAGTGGGTAAGAGAAGGATGACTGTGGTCATAATGTGAGGGATCAATTTATATATTGATTGTAATGTAGAATGAATCCCCCACTTTATATCCACATATAATACTATAGAATTTTTTTTTTAATCATATCACCCCAAGCAAGGCATATTACTGCCAATGTTTTGCAGGGAGTTACATAGTAGGAAAGTTATGAGAAAGAGCGACAGGTTATGGGGGTGTCAGGAAGTTGGTAAGAGAAGGAGGAGAATACTGATGAGAGTGAGGTGGACGGAGAAAGGCGCATGAGAGAGAGGATGCAGGTTAGTGAAATTGACTTTACATTAAAACTCTTGGGGTTTGTACTGTCAGGGAAGCAAGTAAATGGAAGGGAATTCCACAGGCAGGAAGTGCGAGAAAAGAAGCTGTTGGATAAGAATTTGCGTTTACATTTTATTGGTTTCACATTAAAAGGGTGGGACCTATTAGCTAATCTTGTGGCTCAAGTAAATTCATACATAGGGGGGGGACCAGTGAGCTAAGTTCATCGGAGTAGAAGAAATTATTTGTTCTTAATTATTGTTATTATTATTATTTTATTATTAACTTGTCTTTATGTCTACATTCGTTGTTTGATAATTTGTTTATTCTTTACTTAATTTGTTACTTCAAGCGTTATTTTTAATGGAAAACTTTGAGTAGACGTTCTGTTGTTTTAAATAGTGTATGTCTTGCCTACGTTCTGTATAAGTATGTGCGTGTGTGTTATTGATTAATGTAGCTGTCAGGGAAGCAAGTAAATGGAAGGGAATTCCACAGGCGGGAAGTGCGAAAAAAGAAGCTGATGGAGTAGAATTTGCGTTTACAATTTATTGGTATCACAGTAAAAGGCTAGGGACCTAGTGGCTAATCTTGTGGCTCGAATAAATTCATATATAGCGGAACCAACGAGCTAAGTTCATCGGAGCAGAAGCCGTGAAAGTATTTGTAGAAGATATACAGGGAAGCCCCATTTCGCTGATGAGAAAGTGACTGTATCCGAACTGCTAAGTCAGGATCGATCACATTACAGATTCTCCGTTTGATTTTGTCAAGGACCTCCAGGTGAATAGCAGGGGCACCTGACCAGATATGGCAGCAGTATTCAATGCACGGGCGGATGGTGGATTTATATATGTGCAAGATGGGTTCAGACGGGAAAAAATTTCTGGCCCTGCACAGTGAACCGACCTTATTAGCAGCAGATTTAGCTATGGATTCGATATAGTCATTCCACTTGATGTCTGCTGAGAGTGTTAGACCAAGGAGTCGTAGTGTTTTTATCTCGGGGAGGCTAGCCTGATCCATGCTAATGGGAGGGTAGGAGCGATTGTCTATGATGTTTAATTGTAGCATAAACATCAGTTAACTGGACAAAATCAATTCATGACTTCAATGATGTAAAAAAAAACTTAGTCGTCTAACTGCTCACAGAAATACACACTCATTCAAAAAGCTCAACAACTACGAAAAAGTCACACCCAAAATGCGAAAGGCGTCCCGCATCTGCCAGGGAACTGACAACTCTAGTCACCTAATGCGTGAGAGGAATGGGAATTAAACTAAAGAAAATGGAGGCAGAAATAAAAGAGGCCAAATTGAACACATCTCTTATTTAACTTGGAAAGAAAAAACCCTAAACTAACCTAATATCAGGCAGGTTTGCCAGTGTTCATTTCAGCTAGGACAAATTTCTTATGCATAACTGGCATCAAAGTGCCACTCTAAATCAGCCCGTCTTACTTGACTGCTATGGGGAAACACACCTATTCCTCAGATAATGGACTCTCCCTCCTGTATTAATAAGAGTTAACAGGAAGTTAACGGGAGAAGTTCTTGGGAAGTTTATAGGAGTTCTTTAGACTTCTATTGAAGTTCAGTAGAACTACTAGGCAGTTGATATTAGTCGGCAGTTAGCCGAATACTAAGGAGTCAGCTTACAGTGCAAGATTACCAAGTTCCTAACATTTTGGGTGCGTTAAGTCGATTAGCAACCGACATAGTACGATTAATTACCTTCAGTGCGAAAACTACTCCATAACATCGACACAGACGAACAGGACACATTCTGATGGAGGGAGCTGATGCATTTCCGTCCAAACCTTGGCTTAAAGCTGATGTTTAAAGAAGATCATTTGGAAAGAGGTGAATTTCTCGTCCCTATAAAATTACTTCTGGCATGTCGTCCATATCACGACTCTCATAACGCCGAACAAACAAAAGAACAGTGTCCAGCCTTCGTCAACGGCAGCACCACATTGCTACAGACAGAACTGGCCACAAAGAAGAAAGCTTTCTGCGATGCATGCGAACCATATCTTCAATAAAATTGCCCAATAGAACTACAGAGCTGAAAGGTGTGATTCGGCTTTCCACCGCCCCATCAATGCGAATACGGTTTAGACAATTTTATAAGCGCGCTGAACAAAGTCTTTTGGCAACACAGGGATCCCTTACAATCACCAGACAGGTGTGTGATGTCACATCGTTATTTAGTAATTTTAAACCGGGCACCCAAGGTCACACTGTGAGAGCCAGCTTCTTCGTCAAACTAAGTTCGTCTATCCGATCATCTTCAACGGATCCTCAAACGAACATGTAATATAATACCTTACGGAACAACGCCTGGACGTCGTAGAGGCTATGCATCGCCCGTAAGATGTGTTTCATAGCAATCCGACATTCGCGATAGAATATTTACGGTATAATCGTGGAGCCTCCTGCTCGCTCTAATACACAATTTTCAGGGATGGGTATTTTTACGGGGGTCTCCCTTCTAGAATTCACCCTCACCAGTTGATTACTTACACATTTGATCTAGAAAGGCGATGTAATGTGTATGTTGACGAATCTCAACTCAAGACATACTCAGACCGCCTTTAGTAGGATGAAGGTGACCCGAAGTACTCCGAGAGTATTGCCTTTCCACAAGGAGAACAAGAGTCTTATTAATGACATTAGTGCAGCAGACGAAAATTGAAGGACGAATAGTCGGCGAGGCACATCTACCCGGGTTTGCTTTACCCGGTTTTACGACCATCCAAGTCGCTTGTAGGCCAATTACAGGCGAGGCGGAACTATAAGCATCGGCCAGAGGGATATCCGGGTCACCTACGATCGGAAGTCTAGCGGCCTTCTCTGGACAAAAAGAGAAGTCTCCCCACACTACTAAATTGGTTTTCTGTCAGCTACGATAACTGGCAATTTCCGGCTGCAAATGTCTAAACATTGCTGAACGGAGACAAAGGAGAAACGATCAAGCATGATATCGAAGCTTCTGCCCCCCACCCTTCTTCAGGTTGTCACCAGTGCCACCTAGTATTCTGCCATTTTGACCTAAGTAGACAGCTAGGTTCTCTCTAATAGCTCATATTCTACCACGCTGGGTTTGGTAATCAGCTCGCGGCTGGTGACCTCGAGACAATCCAATCTTCGGCTGTGGTTAGTAGTATGTCCCACGTGAAAAAAGCAGTCCTTCAATGAGTCTTTGGGGTTTGAACCTTAGTGATATCAGTGATCGGATCACCGTGTCTTTCGTAGAGCGACAAATTTAGCACGAACACTTGTCTACCACGAGGACTGACACTTTTTTTCCAAACTCCGTCATTCTTATGGGTCTTTCAAAATCCTATATTCTTTTTTGAGGTCTTCATAATTTTTTACCTTCTCAAAAAAAATTCGCGTTTAATTATACAACTGTAGGAGAGGGTACTTCCAACACGAGGGCGATTCCCCGGACGTTGTATTTGCTGATGCCTTGTTTGATTTGGGAACACTCTTGTCTTTGTTTTATCATTTTTATCACCTTTACGTTTGTCTTCTTTATTACTTTGAGGTTTTGGGGTTGACTATATCCACGAGATTGATTCTGTTTTGTTTTGTTTTTATCGGAAGCAGACCTGGAAAGTCATGTTGCAAATTTTAATAAACTCCTATATAATTCCAAACAGGAATAATTTTCTTGTAATAAATTATATTTAAAGTAGATTATTGATAAAGGGAAAGAAAACGCCAACAAAAAATAAGACTTAAAAGCAAAAATAATTTCTACTACAAAGAGAAGTTAAGAATTAAATCAAATTAACAACACAAAAATAAAGATGAGAAAATTAACAATACAAAATAAAACTATAAGTTACAATCAATAAAAACTATTCAACTTGAATGGTAAAAAATGTAAATAAACTTTGTAATTTATAATAAATTGGAAATAAATAAAAAAAATAAATAAATCGATGTAAAATAAAACTTTCCCCAATAAAGAATAAGAAAAGAAATTTGCTGAAAAAATTTCGGTGAAAGACGAAAGTCAAAATTAAATTTCACCGAAGAGAAAGTTCGGCGAACAAATAAAATTCGCTCAAAAGACGAGAGAAAAAATTAGTTTAAACTAAAAACAATAACTTTTAAGAAATTAAAAATTAACGAAAATCAAAAGTCTGACAAAAAATAGGCATTAATCCAGAGAGAGAAAAAACAAATGTCGGTCGAAACCAAAAAGGGAAAACTGAAAAAATTAAACGACTGACAAGAAATTCAAAACGTCAAAACAAATTAAGAAAAAAAAAATTTCTGTTCTAAAAGTTCTGTCATTTTTTTAAATAAAGAAGATTATAAATAAATTAAAAATATAAATTAAACGCAATTGAATTAAAAGACAAAAGAGTAGTCAGAGAAAACTTTGTCAAACCAGAAAAATAAAAATAAAGATGTCGTCCAACACTGACAGCAAAACTGAAATAAAAAGACGGAAAAGAAACGTTTTAAAATTAAATTCAAACAAAAAATGAATAAACGAATAAAGAAAAGTAAATTAAATAAACATAACAAACAACTTTTGAGCTAGAAATTAAGCTCTTTGTACGTGTTGTCCAAAAAAAGGTTACAGTTATTCGTAAACTTGAAACAACTCCACGGGTATGAAAATACGAGTGTCATTCAATAAATAAGATGAATTTTTCTAAGGTGAATTTTTCTAATCCAGATAGAAGCCTACTTTTTTTTACCATAGTCTCCCAGCAGTGTCACACACTTTTCCCATATGTGCACAAGCTTCCGTATTCCCTCGGCGTAAAAATCTTTGGACTGATGTCTCAGCCAATCGCTCACAGCACTTTTGACTTCATCGTCACTTTCAAACTTCTTTAAACAATTTAGCCCACTTGTAGACATTTGTTTGGCTGAAACATGTGGCACCATACATAGTTGACATTCTCCTATGAATTTCAACTGGTTTTCACCCTTTACCAACCAAAAACTTGATAACTGACCTCTGTTTAATCCTGGAGCATGCTTCTTGGTCGGCCATCTTTGCTAATCTTTAAAACTTTTTTCAATCTGTAAAAAAAATGAAATCACTTTGAAAAAGAAGTAAAGAAATTTTTTTAAAAAAAAGTAAGCTTTTATCTGTAATAGAAGTCCTTATACCGAAAAATTCACCTTATTTATTGGATGAGCTTCGTAGAAGGTCGGATCACGTCAGTAATGAGAGTTCAACGGTACCGTGGTGAAGAGCTTCATCCGAACAATAATATAATATTGCTGATTCTTCATTTGATTTTATTAAGGAACTCTAGATAAATTGCAGGCGCTCCGGCTCTTATATGGCAGCAATATTCTAAGCGTGGACGGATGATAGCTATAGATATGTAGGAATTGTTTTTGTAGACTACCGTTACAAATGTCTATTATAGACACGGGCACATGAGCGTCTGGGTGTAACTATTTTTTGGGATTTTTTTTAATATTATTAACTGCTGTATCTTTTGGGTCTGACGATCAGCTTTTTTCCTGCTGTGAAATACGTATAACCCATGAAATTGTAGAATATCTAAAACATTTTCTAAATTATATTATTACACTGTTAAATTAAATAAATAAATTTAACATTGAGTTCATTAATTTCGTTTCTATCGGAATTTACCGTGCTTATATACCAAGGATTATACGTTATATATATATATATATATATATATATATATATATATATATATATATATATATATATATATATATATATATATAAAATGTATCGAGATAGTAGATAATTTTCTAAATATATACTGTTAAATATAAGATACAATGAATGTCTATTATGTTTAATCATGAGCCGTTCTAAACATCGTATTTTGGCTTTAATTTCAGGTGAAAATAAAGACAAAAATTCTCCAACATTTGGAATATTTTTTTATTAAGTTGGTTCTAAGCTATTAATAATTACAAACAAGATGAAAAACTCTCAAAAACATAATACGTAGAAATGTTAAACCAATAAATAATAATAATACAATTAAGCTTATCATATAATATAAAAAATTCAAAAATAATTACCTCGTAGTCTCGAATAACCCTACAAGCACTCAACAAAATGCTCTATTGTGGTACTATAATTTCACGATACCGGGTTGGCCGATGGTTTCGTGATTACCACATGTTCCAGACTGGATGTTCTCTGATCCCTTCCGCGCCCACGTTGTTTCTTAAGATCTGCGAAAGTGGGGATGGATACAATTCAGTCGATGGAGTGTTGAATTTGGCGTCGGAGTAGAATAATAGTTGCCACACCATCAAAGAAATGAAGAAAAGCGTTTGTTATAAACAGTGACAAACATTTATTTACACTGGTATACAATAATTTCTTATCAAGTTAAAACTAACACCGCGAAGTGAGGGGTGAATGTAGATGACTGGCGGAAAAAGTTTCTTTAACTCGAAGAAATCTTAACTGCAATTAAGCAGTGTCATTGATGGAGTATGCAGGGGCAACGGATTCGGTTCTGGGCAGCGAAGAATGACCGACTCGATTTTTTGCTCTGGGTGTTCTCTATTTATGAGCCCGAATCCCGAATAATTAGCTCCTGATTGGTCAGCCAATAGGGATCACCGGCCAATGGCTATCGTCTTAACAACCCCCCTGGGTTGCATCCGATTGGTTTAGATAATCAGGCAATTAGTCGCAGTCATCGGGGTGGGCTAACAAGAAGCAGGCCCTGTGGTTGGTTGATCAATGATTTATTACCTTGTGCCATACTTGCACTCAATCCCCGGGTGAAGCAATCCACCTGTTTGCCACGCTCAAAATATGTTTATATTTTGAAATTGAAGTAATTTTTGACATGTCATTACACCTGCAGAGTGTTTTGTTTTAGTGACAGTTTATAGGTCAGCCTTCCGCTTGGGTCTAGATATCTTTATACCTAATGACCTCGATTTACTGCACCTGGTTTTTAAAAATGTTGAATATCCAGAATGAACTTATTTTCATAATGGTTTAATAAAATAATTATTATAATGACTTAATTAATTATTATTAAATTAATTTTCATTTAATTAATTTCCATTTAATTAATTTCGACAGTCAATTTTTTGACACTTGAATGAAAGTGTCATACTATAGCAAACCAATGTAATGTATCAATTTACACGTCAGTTCAGAGATTGTATCTCTGGTAATAATAAACCCACTACATATATTGGTTTTACTCCAATCACGCTCTCCCATAGACTTACCTGTCACATTTCTGATCAGAGTACAATTAAACAGCATTTCTTAGAAAAACATAGCCATGAAGGTAATATCAAACAGATTTTAGTCAACAATACAATAATCCACACTCATACACACAGTAAAAAGAACTTTTAGATAGTGGAGGCCATCTACATTAAATCCAAACAACCCACATATAATAAAATCACGTTAAAATCTGGTCATAACACATTACATTGCATTTAAATATATGATTCTGTTAACATTTTGAGCTCTCACGCGGTGTGACGTCATAGAACCGCATTACAAATTTACGAACTGCGTTTGCTATATTTGGTAACTGTTGTCGTTGCTTAGCGGAGTTTTATGTCAACACAAGATAAAATCGTCACTGATGGTGGATGTTTTTATGTTAACGTCATTGTAACCTCTCTAAAGATGGCTCATCTGGGCCGAAAGCTTAGAACCAACTTAATAAAAAAATTATCCAAATGTTGGAGAATGTTTGTTTTTATTTTCACCAGAAATTAAAGTCAAAATACGATGTTTAGAACGGCTCATGATTAAACATAATAGACATTCATTGTCTCTTATATTTAACAATGTGTGTGTGTGTGTGTGTGTGTGTGTGTGTGTGTGTGTGTGTGTGTGTGTGTGTGTGTGTGTGTGTGTGTGTGTTTCATGCGTTATGCAACAGCAGGTGCATATTTCAAACTGACAATTAACTAGATTTGAAGTTAAGTTCGCTCGATGTTCATGGGAGTTAAATCTTATAAAGTCAAGTTACTGCTTTTTAATAACAGAAGTAAAAAATTAAATATACAAAGATTACATGTAGAAAAAAAATAAAAATTTTAATTAAAATAAATTTAGAATTAAAAAAATATTAAAATGCAGGGAGATTAAATCAAAGGGACATTATTCATAACTAATAATAGTAACACTTGCTGGGAAAGAAAGAAAGAAAGAAAGAAAGAAAGAAAGAAAGAAAGAAAGAAAGAGTCAAACGTACAGAGGAATCTATATCAATCCGGGTCTAAGAAATTAAATACGTATTTTTTCTATGGCAGTATATTGTAGTCATAAAATTTCTTTTTCCTTTTTTTTTTTTTTTTTTTTTTTTTTTGGTTAAATTGATTAGGGTTATTTATATGGTTTAAGAAGATACATTTTTTATTTTTTTACATATATATAAAAGTGGAAATTGAAATCAACACCCAGAGGTAACAATCCAGTGAGGCATTATGGGTAGTCTCTTATATTATTATAACGGTTATTTTGGTGGGTGATAACGATTATGTTTCAAATTATTCTAGGGACTATTGAGTGGAAATAATTGTGGATCTGAATGCAGTTTCTGGTTATTTATAGTGTTGTTAACTTTTTTTTTAATTCCTTATTGATTGTTTTATGATTGTTTTACGGTAATAATTGTCTGTGTGTGAAATATATATATGTGTGTCTGTGTGAATGTTTTCTGGTATATAGTATGTTGTTGTGTATGTGTAAATATATATATGTGTGTGTGTGTGTGTGTGTGTGTGTGTGTGTGTGTGTGTGTGTGTGTGTGTGTGTGTGTGTGTGTATTCCGGTGTATAGTATGTTGGAGTATAGGATGAGAGCGTGTACATTTGTCTGTATTTTCTCAAGGACACATGGTGAATAAAAACGTTTAATAGATCCAGAGAGTTAATCCAAAGTATTGCGAGATCAATACCTGGCTGCAGCAGAGCTGAACAAAAACTTAAAGATTTGAGTGAAAGGGAAATAAATGATACTGAGACATCTGGCAGATACGTGATTCGTGGAACTAGAACAATCTACCCCGGTGAACTAAATAAAGAGTTCATTTCAAAATACTAATCACCTGAAGAAGGTTGGAACGTACACCGGCCGAAACGTTATAAATATGGCAACAAAGATGAGGGCAACAGTGGGAACAAGGTAAATAGTACCAAAAAAAATTCAATTTATTCGTGAGTTTGATTCTAACTCTGTATGCCATAGACCCGGCCTTCTGCCCTATCTAAAGTACGCTTAGAAAATCATTCAGAGCACCTCGAAGTGGTGTAATGGTTAACAAGCTTGTCTCGCTAGTACAATTATGACTGAGGAGTAAGTAAAATTCATATTTTCGATCTTCTGCCTCAACTAAGACATGCCTAGAAAATCACCATATATTTGTCTCTGTTGGGGCAGTTCGACGTGGTGTAATGATTAGCAAGCTCGTTTTACTAGAATATTGGTTACCACATGCTTTCGACCTTGTGCCACACTTAGAAAGTCATTTGGGTATCTCGACGTGGTGCAATGCTTAGAACAATTACGACTGAGTAGCGAGTTTGATCTTCACTGTGTGTCCGATACATTCCGCTTTGTGCAAGATCTAAGCTTCACTTAGGTGGCAAGAAATCACCATTTAAGTGTTGGAGTATATGTGTGTGTGTGTGTGTGTGTGTGTGTGTGTGTGTGTGTGTGTGTGTGTGTGCGTGCGCGCGCATTGCAAAATTCGATATTAATGACATGTGATCCGATTTTATCTCTAGTCGTTGAGTATAATTCAACCTTCCCCACGCCCCACTTGCCGCCATTTTATTTTTTTGCAGATGTTTACTTCTCCCATAAAAGCGGCTACGGTGATCCAGTGTAGACACAGCTAATCAAAATGGTCTCGGGCGCAGTCGTTGAGTTTGAAACTTGGAGATTTCACCTGTTTGCTCTTTCCCCTGGTTGGCTGCTTGACTCGTCCAGTGGTCAGCTGCATTGGACGGCCTAACTGACGTCCGAATACTTGTACGTGAAAAACCGGGTGACCGTTATTCTGTTGACAAAAGAAGAGGCTAATTGCTTATAAAGAACAAAGTGCATCACACTAACAGTTTCACGGCAGAGACTGTGATACTAAAATGTGCTTAGTATGAAGAAAATTAGCGATAAGAAGACAATAAACCGACATTGTTTTTAAAGAGAAAAGCTTCGAAACTTTTAGCAGGGTTCGAATACGGCTATTCTCAATCTTAAGAATAAAAATATTTCTTCTATGTGCCCTGTCCCTTCAGGATGTAGGCGATCATGGCTTTCCACTTTTCCCTATCTCTGGTGGCTCTGAGCACGCCTTCTCCTGTTACACCATGCAATCCTCGTTCCGTCATCCACCTGATTAGGTCCTTCAAATATATTATACGTTGCTTTCCCCTGTCTCTTTTTCCCTCTATCTGGCCTGTTAGTATCAGATTCTCCAAGCCCTCCTTCCTCATTGCGTGTCCAAGGAACTTTAGCTGTCTCTTCCTGATGCTCAGTATTAACTTCCTTTTTGTTTCCATCATTTCCAAGACATCATCATTGCTCACATGCTCGATCCATGATATTCGCAGCATCCTTCTGTAGAACCACACTTCAGTTGCTTCAAGTTTCTATATTTACTTACCCTAATTAATAGATGTGCGTTAGGGTGTAGTGGATATCGACTCGGAACGAGAAATCGGGGAGCCGGGTTTGAGTTCTAGTTGAAATCCTTGCATTCATTTACGCACAAATACTCTTAAGAAAGGTATTAATCCGCCTTTTAAAAGATAGAACAGATTACGTTCTATAGCCTTGGCTGGCAACCAATCTACCGCAGAAATAAATGGCAACCTACTGGGAGATAATCTTCTGCCCAGTCAGTCATGTCTCTTTCGAAACACGATCGCTCAAAGCGTGTATCACGTATGGCAATCAGCTGACTGACTGACTGAATATAATAGTTGAAAGCATGATTAAAACTTCTACAGAGCATAAAGTGTGGGGTTGGTTTTATATTGTTATGAAGTAATAAACTGATCCCTCATTAATTAGTACTTAATAATATAATGCGTCTCTTCCCCCTCCAGTTATGTGTCAAATAACAGGACAGAATGGGTTCTATAGCCTTGGCTGACAAACAGTCTACTGCAGAAAGCAATGGCAACCTACTGCGGGGTAATCTTCTGCCCAGTCAGTCATATCTCTTTTGAGAGATGATCGCCCAAACGATGTATCACGTATGGCACTTAACTGAATTAATATATAGATAAACATTTTTTAATATGGGTTTTCATTGTCATTATAAGAAACTTTGAGAATTTGAAATCTGTTTGCAACTAATATTGCAAAAGAAAATGTAAGTATTATCGACCATTACCTATTAAATATTACTCCGAAAGTGATGTGTTTGGATTATATTTTGATTAGATAGTACTATGTTAACCTGCGAGAAAGAGTTGTGGTTGTGAAAGTCACACCAATAGAATTTTGAATTTTCCTTACAATCTCCTATTAGATATAAGAACTCGTGTAACTTGTTTTTATTGTAAAGTGTTTTCGTGTTTTCTGTAACAACGATGTAACATATTAATCGTAATATATATATATATAAGTCAAAAATTTTGAAAATTAAATTCGTTGAATGATGGCGATTCAACGAATTTAATTTTCAAAATTTTTTACTTATATATATATTTTGACTTATATATATATATAATTCTCGCTTAATCAGCAACGGTCGAAAACAAAAATTTATTAATTCAAATATATTACAAAATTTCTATACCAGAAGAAGCCCAAAAACATCCATACCCAAGAAGTTAAAAAAAAATGATTTAAACTTGTCTGCCCGACATAAGAAAGGGTAAAGGCAGACAGAGATTCATGACTCGATATTAGAAAACTTTACAATACGTCTGTAAGAATCAAAAGTTAAAAATTCAGCCGTGTCAAAAGGATAGAAGTGGTAGAGGGAAAGGAAAGAAAAGACAAAAAGGGTGAACATGGGAAGTTAACAGAGAAATAAGATTTTAAAAATTTTATGCGTAACCAAGGTAACAACTGAGGACGACTTCGATGGTGAAAGGAAGAGAATAAAAAAGGGGAAGGAAGAGAAAGGGACCGACATATTATATACTATTTAATTATTAGACTCTGTTAGAAATTTACCAAAAAAGTTTTTTTGTTTAGATAAATAATAAAAGGAACAAATGTTATAGGAATATTTGGATATATAGAAATAAAGGATAAAGTTAAAATTTTAAGGTAGATCTCAATAAAATTCTAAAAAAAAGTAGCTACTCTATCATCATTCATTCATCAATGAATTAGAACACTCTCAGCTATTGGGCGTGTATAATGATAACATACACGCTAAAAAGTCTGTCTCCTTCTACCGAGCGCCCATAGCTCAGAGGTAAAAAGCAATCGGATGTCTAACTGTACTGATGAGCTGTGATACAGTGAAACAGATCTGTCTGCGGATGGCTATATATATATATATATATATATATATATAAACATACACATATGCACAATATATACACACAGATACATATATAACAAAATGCAAGGAAAGTATTCAACTGAAAATAAAGCCAAAATACGATGTTTAGAATGGCTCATGATTAAACATAATAGGCATTCATTGTCTCTTATATTCAACAGTAGATGTTGAGAATATATATATATATAGTGTATCGAGGCAGCAGATAATTTTACTACAACCTATGAGTTTAAGTCAGAATTTTTAATAAAAAATTCTTGTATACTTAGTTATAACCAGAAATTCATCTTATATTTTCAAAAACAAATTGTTTTTATTCTATCACCTGAAGCGGAACATTATTGTTCTGAAACATAAAAATGTTTGTGTAGTGATATTATTCTTTTATAAAACATTGTAATAACAAAATTACAATATTAAGCTCTACTCTGTATCAAGCACTCTTTATAAAAGTAAATGCTTCAACAGTGGAATTTTAATCTATGTGTTCTTTCACTTTTCTGTAATATATATATATATATATATATATATATATATATATATATATATAGTGTTTAGTTTAGCGCCAAGATTCTTTTTTTAGTAGTTTTACTGATAAAAGGTATTTTGGTAAGCAGGCTTTTTATTGTAAAGTGCTCAATATCGGGGTGGAGATAGAACGTTGATTCATTTAAATCAAAGAATTAGTCTAACTGAGCAGGTTCATGCCGACTTCAAAGTTTTGTGAGGAAACCATTATGATGTGTTCAGTTACCGGAGCTGGATTTCTTAATAGGCTAACCTCGGCCAATAAAGTACATGAAAAAATTTATATAACCAAATAAACTGTTAATAAAAGTAACAAAGCCATTTCTATCTTATATATTTCTGTTATAAATTCATATCAAATTGCCTATTCGAAGAATAATTCCATATCAATGAAATCAACTTGTATCCATGTAAACTCAGCTGAGAAAATGTAAACATTAAATTATGATTGTGTTCACAGCAACCTTTATCTTTCGCTAAACTTTCAATAATCATCATGTTTATGTTAATACCAACAATAATAGCATTTAGGATAAAATAATATTCATTTCTCATGAAATACCTATTATCATTTTGGTGTTAAATATGAAGTATAAGTAAATGGCCATGAATACACCAGGCTGTTTGTAAGTGTTTTGCTTTAGGAAAAGAAGAGAAAGAAGAAAAATCCGTATTCGTAAGAAATAACATGATGAAAGGTAAACAAAACAATTGTTTCTCTTTTAGGGATACGTGTAGAAAAGTCATGATATAAAATCGACTTTGTTATTGTTGTGACGAATCTTTGAGCCCGAAAGAAAGACACGGAAACAAGAAGGTAGGTTCAAACAGTGTATTAGAATAACAGAACATATATACAAAGTAAAGTGTTAGTAATCAGCAAAATAGAAATGTATGTCCGAACGGTAGCGTTACGCTGCCTCATGACTGCCTCCCGGGAAGTCACGCAGGTTCGTATTTATTGACAGAGGAAGAGCCCATTTTTATAGACAGGGCATCATAACTGTTATTTCGTTTACTTTGAATTTCTAAGGATAAAGTAACAATATTTCCAATAAGAAAATATGTATATAATCAAGAAGTAGTCATTATACTACAGGTATAGGATAAATTCATAAGCATTTGCTATATTTTCATATCTCATCTTATCTTTACATCGTCTTATACGCAGAAATGTACGGTAAATATCTAATAAATAGTCTTCTTAATACGACAGGTTTTTATCGAATGTGATATTGTCGCGATATATTAATGTCTTATTTGCTCTAAAATCTTATTTTTAAAATCTATTATTTATAACTATAATTGCGTTAAAACTTACAATTATTTTTTGTCGAATAGATGACGACTAGTCCAGCCATCTTCTCACTTCTCAACACTTTGCAGGTTTTTTAAAAACAGAAATTATTCTATTTAATTTGTAAGAATTTACTTTATTGGAGATAATAATGTTTTATTGATGCAAGTTACAGGTTCACCTATCGCTCAGATCACACTCCTCCCCAGTCATTTGAGGAGGAGGAGGAGAAATGTATCTCTTGTTTTCTGATTAAATTTGGGTTTCCGGTTCATTCGAAAGTCTGTTTAAACTCTGAAATTGTATATACTAATTATTTTTCTTTTTCTCAATAGGAATAGATAGATCTGTCTATCGCCCAGTTCACACTCCTCTCAGGTATTTTGAACAAAAGTAGAAGTTTATGTCTTGTTTCCTCTTTAAGATTTGGTTCCCAGTTTCTTCTAAAGTTTTTTTTTCATTATCTTTCACGTGAAGTAACCCCTTTGCGTCTTAGTGTCATTGTTGCCTTGCTTAGGGTGAATTGAGTCAGTCAGTTAAGTGTTATACATGATACATGCTTTAGGCGATCATGTCTCGAAAAAGAACATGACTGACTGGGCAGAAGATTTATCCTGCAGTAGGTTGCCATTGCTTTCTGGGGTAGACTGGTTGCCCACCAAGGATACAGAACCCAATATGTCCTATTATTTGAGTCATAGCTAGAGGGGGAAGAGATGTACTATATTATTAAGTAGTAATTAGTGGGGGATCAGTTTATTTCTTCATGAGAATATAAAAATGATCCTCCACTTTATGACCAGCAGACGCTTTAATCATGTTTTCAATTAAAATATTCAGTCAGTCAGTTAAGTGCCATACGTGATACATGCTCTGGGCGATCATGTTTCGAAAGAGACATGACTGACTAGGCAGAAGATTATCCCACAGTAAGTTCCCATTGCTTTCTGCGGTAGACTGGTTGCCAACCAAGGTTTTAGAACCCAATCTGCCCTATTATTTAACCCATAGCTGGAGGAAAGAGATGGATTAATACCAAGGGTATTACCCAAGGATATTTGTTCGTAAGTGAATGCAAGAAATTCAATAGAATTCGAACTCGAGTAATGATAAATAAAAAATTAACCCATGGCTGGGAAGGAAAAGAGGTGGATTCATACCTTTTCCAATAATATTTTCACGTAAATGAATAACGAACCCAACAGGAATTAGCACTCAGTATTTCGACTAACAATTACAAGGCATTATCCATTACAAAAACCGAAAATCCAAGCTTGCAGTAATCTGGTAATCCCAAGCGGTCACCCATATTATTACTGACCAGGCTGGATGTTGTTTAACTTCGCTGATCTTATGGAAACCGGTATTTGAAAGCATGCGAATAGAGAAATTAACAATTGCGAGTAAAAATTTAATAAAATGCCAGTTAGATTGAAATTGAGTTTAAACAAGATCACCGTGGGAAAGGTAGCGAGAAACCAATCTACGGTCACTCCCAATAATATTTATGGCAAACATTGCTAAAATTTACAAAGGATAGAAAGATGTGGAGAATCATGTCCCGAATGTAGACGGCATATAAAAATTAATTATTCACCAAGGCAGCGATGACTCCTTGTTAATGTAACCATGAAGTAAAATTCGTCCTATTTTACTCGGAAAAGGAAAAAGATACCGCCAATTAATACACTGCATCGTGAAATGTCAAGAAAATTTCTTATGGTTCCACAATGACTGTGATGAGGTGATGGGTTAATTTGAAATTAAATCAATTTTAATTTTAACATATTTGTATTCAAATTAGTTTCAAAGCACATATCCTGAATTTTTTTTTCCATATATCGTCACCATTTTGTTCCGGTTTTCTTGATTTCAGGAGAAAATTTGGACATTGTCCAAGCTATTTCAGTTTATATAATTACCAGTGGGCCCGTGCCGTCCAAAATGACGGCAACATATATACTAATGTACCTACTATTGAGTATGTTACATTAAGACATAAGAAAAAAAATAATACAAACCCCCGAGCAAGACAGGGGATATATATATATATATATATATATATATATATATATATATATATATATATATATATATATAAAGGTCTTTATTATAATAGAGTGGATATAGATATATTCTTCACTACTCGATGATACAGTTATTGTAAAAAAATAAAATAAGGCACTCTTAAAAAGCAAATCCGCGGTAAGTGCTTTCATAACTGGTAGTAAAGTTCAATAACTGGTAGTAAAGAGAATGAAATGAGCTGACGCTGGATGGCTATTGTCTCTCTCACTATGAGCATGACAGAGAAAAAATATATATATATATATATATAGAGAGAGAGAGAGAGAGAGATGAAAACTCAACAAATAATTAAATAGTTAAAAATACAGAATTTAATTCAGAAATGTACAGAACATTTATACAATTGCCCAGTTCAGACCGTTTAATCATTAACTGTTTGAACGAGAAAATAGTAAAAATGTTCTTTACATTGCTTTAATGAGTTCTAGATTTATAAGCGTTTAATTATTTGTTTAGTTTTCCTCTGAAAGAACTTGCTCTGCATGATATCCATTGAGCTCTCTATTTTTATTTAATTGATATTTTATATTAATTAAATAAAATCTTTTCGATTTCTCATACATATATATATATATATATATATATATATATATATATATATATATATATTAATTAAATTATCATTGATATGTTATAATATCACTACAAAAGTAGCTATTTTGTTTCGACACTTTTTGTGTCTTATCAAGTGATGTGGTTATTTCAAAATGAATGGCTTTAAAAGGTTAAGAACAAGCAAGACCTCTTTCATCAGGGAGGCATTATTGTATGTACAATGTGGACCAATCAGAGTAAAGCAACTTTTACTTTGGAGAATATATGGGAAGACTTAAAATTAATCTTGGTGGGCATTGGTATTAAAATTTTATAAAATTAAGATCAGCATTATTAATTAACTATTATATCTACTATATTTTTGTTGCTAAAAAAAAACAAAAACAAAAAAAACATATATATATATTTTAACAATTTCGTAGAGTTAGAAAGTTATTAATATATTAGACGGGGGGGGAGAGAAAAAGAACGCATATATGAATAAACCTACAAACATTCACATATGGAAAAATATTCACAAACATTAGTAAGAAAAAACATATACCCATGTATATATACATACATAAATTTCAAAATTTAGTCTTTATCGAGATGTCAATTTGTCTGTTAACTTTTAGGCAGACTAAATTGCTACATATTGGATACAGTCACGGCGGATTCATAAAATCACTGGCCTTATATGAATGGGGTCAGGATAGACATAATCATATTTCAATGCATGAACACATAAGCGGGAATAAATATATACTTACGCAAAAACATAAAACAAACTTAAATGCGTATGCATGTGCAAAACGTCATACATATATATATATATAGAGAGAGAGAGAGTTCAATACTACTTTTGTAGTGATATTATAACATATCAATGTTATAATTTATTAATAAATATTATTGAGCACTTTTTTAAAATAGTGTTTCTTTGGATGGGGAATATTATTCCACCCATACTTGTATATATATATATATATATATATATATATATATATATATATATATATATATATATATATATATCCGTGTGAATACAGAACGAAGAATTCTTACAACGTCCAAAACATTAATTTAAAACAGTGCTCGATATATAATATATAAAGCTGTGAATAAATGAATTAACTGGAGGTAAGTTCGATAAAACTAGAAAACTTATTCATAAAGTCTTTAAATCCTTTGGTCTTAACGTAGTGATTAACCCCAACATCAAACAAGTAGACTTCTTAGACATAACATTAGACTTACTATCGAACATTTTCCAACCTTACATGAAGAACAATGCGAACCCAATATATATAAACCCCAACTCTAACCACCCACCATCTATTATCAAACACATCCCATCATCGATAGAACGCCGAATTAACACACGCTCATCCAGTAAAGAAATATTTGATAAACACAAGGTAATCTACGATAAAATCCTTAAGGATAGCGGATATCAAACATCAAAAATCAAATTTGTGGAAAAATTCAGAAGTTCAAAAAGCAAAAATAGGAACCGAAAAATCATATGGTATAACAGCAGCCATGTTTACTTTTCTATTGAGGCAGGAGTAAATGGCTGTGCCATCTACATAAATACGTAGTTGGGAACTGATGACATTAAGGAGGGGTTATTGATGAAGATTGAAAACAGCGTAAGACCCAGTATAGTGCCTTAGGGATCGCCCACGTTTGTGTGAAAGGATCTGGAAGCGAGCTTAATTAATCTTCTGACCTTGTGCCAGACTACAGTATGATTAATAAATCCACTTGCATATGTAAAACCTATTAGTGTGCGCTTGCAAATTTGTACAAATTCGTAGTTGTAAATTCCTTTCTGCGTTTGCTATCAAGACTGTCATTAGCAAATCTTATGTTGTGAATATTGTGGTGGTCAAAAATAAATCCTGGTAGGACTTCTAATTGAAGTAGTACCTCGCTGTAGATGTTGAGAAGAAAATGGCTTTGCTTTACGCCTCTTTCTGTTTTATGGATTTAAAGAATTTATTTTCTATCCATATACAAGCACTTTGCTTCAAGTACATGTTATGGATTATTCTAATATATTTCCCAAACGTGACATCGAAATCCGAAGTTGCGTTCGAATAACGAAAGCTGTCCTTAAAAACTAAGCAAAGTATTTAAAAACCAGGAAAATCTCGTTAGGAACAAAGAAAAGAGTGCTGAAATTTTATGTGATATCTGTCCTCCTATCTGGCAGTGAATGCTGAAGATGCCTTTTAAAGGCTAAGCAAAGTATTAAGAAACAGGAAACTATAGTTAGGAACAAAGAAAAGAGTGCTGAAATTTTATGTGATATCTGTCCTCCTATCTGGCAGTGAATGCTGAAAAATGCCTTTTAAAGGCTAAGCAAAGTATTAAGAAACAGGAAAATCTCGTTGGTAACAAAGAAAAGAGTGCTAAAATTTTATGTGATATCAGTCCTCCTATATGGCAGTGTATGCTGAAGATGCCTTTTAAAAGCTAAGCAAAGTATTAAGAAACAGGAAAATCTCGTTAGGAACAAAGAAATGAGTGCTGAAATTTTATGTGATATCAGTCCTCCTATCTGGCAGTGAATGCTGAAGATGTCTTTTAAGTGTTAAGCAAAGTATTAAGAAACAGGACAATCTCGTTAGGAACAAAGAAAATAGTGCTGAAATTTTATGTGACATCAGTCTTTCTACATAGTAGTGAATGCTAGACAATCACTTTTAAAAACTTGAGGCAACAGAAATGTGATTTTACAGTAGGGTGCTGAGAATAGCATGTGTTCAACGAGAAAATTTTAAAGGAAAATTGAAACAAATACATTGAATCAAAACAATACGGTTGAAATTTCTAGGGCACGCGAAAAAAGACGGTTTGAAGAATTTATGATACATAATGTACATTGAAGGCAAGAATGCCTAAAGAGATTGTTTGAATGAGTGGCAGGACAGATATTAGTTGTTTTTTTATGACAATTCTAGCTGAATAAGACCTCTTCCACCTTCTTTACGGGGTATGTATAGACGGTCTACATCAGCCTTTGGATGATGCATCTATTGCATAGAAAGAAGCTTTCTTGTTTTAGAATCCATTCGCCTGATGTCGTTTAGAGTCCAGTTTAAGATGTTGAAACTATATTGGACAACTGGGATTGCAAGGCTATTCATGGCCATAATTCTGTTCTGAGAATTCAATTCAATTTTTAATATCAGTGGTAGCCTTCTATAGTACTCTTTAGGCACTATTTCTTTCATTTTTTTATGGTGAATGTTTTCACTCTCATTTACACCTATGTATTTATAAGCTTCTTTTGGCTTTAATTATTTTATTGTTACAGCAGAGCCTAAGCTAATTGAGGATGTTTGTTGTAGCGATCAACGTAAAACTGTAGCTTAGGAGATTTATTTAAATTGAATTTCATTCTAATGTCTTTGCTGAAGCATTTTACAGTTAGTAGAAGACTTTCCAGCTCGTTATCATTCTTAGCATACAGCTTTAAGTCATCCATGTAAAATAGATGGCTTATTTTATTTTGGGCTGTTTTATAACCACATTCTGTCTTGTTAAGTTGACTGGTTAGTGCTATGAATGGTATGCAGAATAGTAAGGAAGACACATAGTCACCTTGAAATATACCTCATTTGATGTTTATTTCACCAGACTTATAGGTTCCATTTATATGATTGAGGTAAAGGGTTGTTTTCCATATCGATATGCATTGTTTGATGAAATTGATGATGACGGGTGATATCTTGTATATATTTAAAGTCTTTAAAATCCAGGAATGTGGCACACTATCGAATGCCTTACGATAATCTATCAAGGCAGTACTAAGATGTTTCTTTGTATTGTAGCAGTTTTCCAGGATCATTCTGTTAATAAACAATTGGTCTTTACATCCATAACAGCCACGTTTCACCCTTTTTGTTCAAGCGGTAACATGCCATTTCTTTCCAAGAATAAGTACGTCTGTTTTGTTAAAATAGATGTTAATAGTTTGTATGTTGTCGGAAGGCATGTAATTGGTTTGTAGTTTTTCGGGTTGTTTGTGTCACTATTCTTGGGTAGAAGAAATGTAATTTCTTTGGTCATCCATGCAGGAATTTTAGTGGGGTCGTTATTATTATTATTATTATTATTATTATTATTATTATTATTATTATTATTGACGTAAACTAGTCAGTATTAACATTAAATTGTCAAATTATTAGCAAGCAAATATTGTATTCTTTATTCGGTTAGGAAAATTATTGTAAATAGGTTACTTATTAGTGTGGTGTAATGGTTAGCAAGCTTGTTCTCACTCGATTGTGGCTGAATAGTATGTCACATCTAAGCTAAGCTTAGAAAACCACCATATACTGTACACTTTGACGTGGTAAAGTGCTTAGCAAGCTTGATTTGCTCGATCAATTACGGTTGAATGGTGATTGTAATCCTCACTAGTTGCTCCATACATTAGACCTTGTGCCACATCTAGCCTGCGAATAGAAACAAAAGCAAATAGCCCTTTGTTTTCTTGAAAACGTAATTTGCTTTAAAAAGGAAAACCCTGCAAAAAGAACTGAAAGAATAAAAGAAAAAAAAATGTCAACTATTTTTTTAAAATTAATTGCCTGTTTTAAACGACTAATGGCCAAACTCTTTCTTAAAAAACAAAAAACAATGACGAGATCTAGAAGGTGTTTTTCTCGAAATAAATACTGTATGCTCATTTAGTTTTTGATACGCTGATGCAAATGTTTCTAGCGTTATATTTTGTTTAATGTTGGAGAAATCTTAAAAGTGTCTTTGAAGTTTATTCGTCTTGTGCAGACAAACCGTTAGAAAATCCAGAAAATTACACAAACAAACTTCCATTAGTGTCTAACCATTTATTCTTCACGTCTTCTTTAACATAGAAACGATATCACTTTTAAAAATAAAAATGTTGACAATGAAGAAGTAATTCAAAATATATAACCTGTTGATTCATTAAAGACATATTTCAGCATTACAACTCAAAAAGAACATGACGAAAATATTTCTCGTTTGATACGGACTATTGTCATCACCCTTGTTATTATCACAACGATTCAGCCGTCATACACTCTGTTCTTCTTCGGGTCAATCCTAATAACATTTAAACAATTTCTAACTAAACCCCTATCTTCGTGATTGGATTGTTCCCGTTTCGCTGTCCATCACTAGTCTCTCTCATTCTTATTTAGCACCATACAGTTACCTCTCTCTCTCTCTCTCTCTCTCTCTCTCTCTCTCTCTCTCTCTCTCTCTCTCTCTCGCTCTCTCTCTTTTCATCGTCCTGGGTATGACGATAAGCTACCTCTGGCAGCAAGGCCTCTTGGAGCGTGGAATCACCTCTGAATTACGGATGTTCCCAGGTCCACCCTGACTCTGGGTAGTAGCACCTATTAGGATCCCAGTTATGGGAAAATAGTGAACCCCCAAGCAAAAACAAAACATTATGAAAATAGAAAAATATATTTTAGTAAAATGCCAGTAATAAACCTTTATATTAAAAAATGACCAACAATACATTTTTAAAGCAAAATGACCAACAATAACACGTTACTCAATAAATCCCGGGCCTAACTAATAAAACAACAACTTTTCGGCAAAATTCGATTTTATTCATGAATGTAGTCTTCTTCTAGGGGGATACACTGATTCCAACGTTTCTCTAACAATTAGATTACTTTTTCGGAGAACGATTTGTCTTTGAACTCAAAATACGCCTCAGTTTCCGATATCACTTCTTCATTGAAACCAAAACTTTTTCCTTGGAGCATTCTTTTAAAGTCTGCAAACAGCTAGTAGTCGCTGTGGGTCAGATCTGGAGAATAGGGTAGATGCGGAAGCACTTCGAAGTATAATTCATGTAGTTTTGCCACCCTTGCGATTGACGTGTAACACGGTGCGTTGTCTTGGTGAAAGATCGTTTTTTCTTTTTAATTTGTGGCCGTTTTGTATTTTTCTTTCTTTAAACTCATCAGTAATTCTATATAATATTCGCTATTGATGGTTCTTCCTTTCTCAAGGTAATCGATGAACAAAATACCTTGCGCATCCCAAAATACGATGGCCAAAACCTTACCTGCTAATATTTGCGTCTTTGGTCTCTTTAGACGAATTTCACCTGCTGCTGTCCACTCAGCTGACTATTGATTTGACTCCGGAGGGACGTGGTAAATCCATGTTTCATCCCTTGTGACATATGTACGCAAAAACTTCTTATTGCGTTGAAACAGTTGCAAACAACGCTCTTAATCTTCAATGTGTTCTTGTTTTTGATCAACTGTGAGCAAACACGGTATCCACCTTGAACACAGCTTTCTCATTGACAAATGTTCAGTCAAAATAGTGAACACACTGCCTTCAGATTTATTCAACTCTTCTGCTATCTCACGCAACTTCAATTTACGATTGGCCAGAACGAGTTTCTGGATTTTTTTATTTTTTTATTTTTTTATTTATTTATTTTTATTTATTTATTTATTTATTTGGTGTTTTGCGGGACAGCTGCTGATTTTGGGCAACCTGAGCGTTCAGCAACATTGCTTGTACGACCACGTTTAATGTCAGCATACCACCTCTTAACCGTTGATTCCGACTGACCAGAGTCCGAATAACACTTAAGCCATTGCTTTGCTTAAACAGTATTTTCCCATGAGAAAGCAATGCTTTATCAGCACACGAAATTCAGATTTTTCCATTAAGCGACAGTAGCTTCACTTAAATATCTGTAATTTGTAAACTAATAATCCGCCAGGGTCCAAATTTCGTTACGTGCAATTTGAAGGTTACTACTCCATAAAAACCATATGGATTTTTTATTAGTGTCGCCATCTATATGTCAAGTCGAGGATTTATTGAGTGATGCGTTACATTTTTAAAATCCATCCACCTTAAGTGTCTTGATTTTGTAAAAATTGTTATTTCCAAGCATCTATTTATAATGATTCCTAACCGAAAAAATATTTCACTGCCTGACGAGGTGCTAATAAGATAGTGCCAAAACATTAATGACTCTTGTGTTGCAGTAAACTCTGTTTTTATTATAAACTTATAATAAAAATATTACCATATATAATAATACTAATACTACTACTAATAATAATAATAATACCCAGCACCGATTACAGAAGATGTCACCATTCTATCGGATTAGACAATCCACACAAACATGAAAATTGAAGCAAATAGGCCGGACATTATGGTTAAAAACCAAAAAGAAAAAATTGCTTATTAATTGGTATGGCTTGTCCAGTGGATTGTAACATAGCAACCAAGGAATTCGAAAAACTGTCAAAATATAAATACCTGGAAATTAAAATAGAAAAAAATATGTATGTATGTATGTATGTATGTATGTATGTATGTATGTATGTATATATGTATGTATGTATGTTTAATGGCTGTAGGTTCCTTAATCAACTATTTCCAGCTTCACGCCGAAGAATTTAAGGAAAAAAAGCGAATTTTTTATCTTATTTTGTTTTATGTTTGGAAATCTTAAAAAACATCACTTTACTCGGATAAATATTCTAATTTGAAACCGAATCCAACGTGATCGGGTAAGGCCTTTTTTTAACCCCTGTGGTTATCATCCAAAAACGTGGCAGCTCGAAATTTTATTAAGTCGTAGACGAGGTGTTGAAGAGGATACAAACGAGAAGAAAATTCATGCTTAACATCAGGGAGAGACAGCTGAGGTTCCGGGAAAAGATAATGAGAATGAAGAGTCTGGAGAATCTAATACTCACAGGACGGATAGAATGAAAGAGAAACAAGGGAAAGCAGAACATGGTATACTTGATAGGCTTCAGCAAATGAATGGTGGAGTGGGGTGAGTTGAGACACCATTAGGATAAATATTAATAGCGACAACAGACAGGGGCAAGTGAAAGTCCATAATCGCTAACGTTCTAAAAGGACTCATCACATGAAGAAGATGAAGAGCTTAATAATTACATCTTCTCATTTCCAACCTCCACGCTAAAACCAACCTATAAAACTTCCACCACAGCTAGAGAGACTAACCTATTCCTATTCCCGATCGACACAGGTAGGTATCCATAATTATTGCGTATATGTTCACTGTCGGAATGTCGGCGACTAAACCGGCGACCACACTCCATGGTCTTGTGAGTGTGGTGGAATGTTAGCAACTCGGTAGGACAAAAAATTAGACGTACAAAAGGGTGGAAGAACGCTCGAAGAATTAACGGCTAGCTAACTAGAGGCAGTGTCTCGATAAATCAGCCTGGAGAAGGTAACCGGAAACATTATTATTCCCCCCAAAAAATGATCTGAAATGGAAGCTCATCAACACAGCTGTTATAGTAGTCTATTCACCGACAGCGTAAATAACGGAGAGAGAAATAGAATCTGTCTACTCTTTATTCAAACAAAACATAAGAAACTAGGATTATCATGGGAGACTTGAGCGTCAAGGTAGTTAAGTAGAGGGAAAGTGTAAAAGTTAGCAAGTTCAAACTAGGAAACAGCAATGACAGAGGAGAAAAATGCGTCCAATGGTGCACATCAAATGACCAGATAATAGCCAACACCTGGTTCCAACAACACCCAAGACAATTATTGTTATGGCCTGTTAAATCCAGAAAGAAAGATACAAAAACAAAACGGTAGGTTGAACCAGTGTATTGAAATAACAGAACAGAGAGAAATACACTGCACCTCCTCGGCCTTGCCCTCTCTTCTGATCTCAAGTTGAACCAATACATTGAGTCAATAGCGAACTGTGTCGAGCCAGGATGTTTTTTCCGCCTGAACCCATCCTGCATATATACAAATCAACCATTCGTCCGTGCATGGAGTACTGCTGTCATATATGGTCAGGAGCCCCTACTGTTCATCTCAGTGTTCTTGACAGGCTCCAAATGAGAATCAAGAATGTGATAGGTACCGATTTCGCGGCTCGACTCTAGCCACTTTCCCACCGACGGAATGTAGCTTACCTTTGTTTGTTCTATAAATACTTTCATAGCTTCTGCTCCGTCGAACTTAAGTCACTGGTGCCTCTGCAACAGGTGCTTACTCGTGCAACCAGACTGGCAACTGGGTTTCATCCATTCACAGTTAGATCAACTAAATGCAGACGACAATTCTACTCCTGCAGCTTCTTTTCTCGCACTTCCCGCCTGTGGAACTCGCTTCTATATTCTTGCTTTCCTAACGGCTACAACCTCCAGGAATTTAAATGCAATGTCAATACTCGTCTCTTAGCCACTTGACTCTAGTTCTTTCTTCACCACCCTGTATATCCTTTCCTTTCTCTCCACCTTTGCAACTGTCATCACACCTGTATTCCCATCCTTCTCTGGCTCCTTTCTAACTGGTTCGTCTTTCTCTTCACTCTCTTCTACCTAATCTTTTTACTCTTATGTAGCCCCCTGCACATCAGTGACGTTACTGCTTTGCTCGGGGTAATACGATTAAAAGAAAAAAAAAAAAGAAAAAAAGAAAATAAAATGTGTTATTAGTCAGTAGATAGATGTGTCCGTCCCAACTGTCAAGTTACACTGAGTCTCGACTGCTTCCTTTAGGAAGTCTAGCAGGATAATATTTATGAAGGAGGAAGAGTTCATTCCACTGTAGATGCATCACCATAACAATGATGGACATGGAGAAGTCCAGGGGAAGATATGAAAAACCAAATCGATTATATAACTATAAACAGGAAATTCAGGAATGCATTTGTTCATTGCAAAACATATCCAAGTGTCGGTTATATGTAAACTAACGATGAAACTTCGAAGATTGAAGACGCACACAGAGAATAATACAACAGACTCGTGAATGACCTCCACCTTTCGGAAAATACACGAACAGTGTGAAAAAATACGAGAGACAAATTTGAAACGGAAACTCGAAATAAGACGCACTGAAGCAAGCGTTAGTAACATCAGCAAACGACATCGTCCCAAATGGCAGGAAATATTAGAGACTGAAGCGATAGCCGCACTGGTCAAACTGAATAGAAACAAAGCCGCAGGATCAGACAGTATTGTAAAAGAGATGCTGACAAACTTAATGGTTTCAGTTTAGACAAAATCTAATCTAAACTTATTTATAAATGTAACTTTGTCTGTGTGTGTATGTGTGTGTGTGTGTGTGTGTGTGTGTGTGTGTGTGTGTGTGTGTGTGTGTGTGTGTGTGTGTGTGTGTGTGTCCGTTACCTATAAACTCCGAAAAGACTGAACCGATTTTCTTGAAAATTTACACAGTTGCACTATAAGCGTCTGTGAGTGTCCTTAGTTAGGTTTTGTGTCGAGGTACCCCCGATAAATATCGAAAATCGACAATCGAAAAAATCGGGTTATAGAAGGAGTGGTCCGATTTTAATCAAATTTGATACACTCATAGACAAAGACATAAGAAACGATATTCAGAAGTTTCAAGGTTGCAGTTCTTACATTAGTGTAGAAAATCGATATTATATATATATATACATATATATATATAAAGCAAGGTGTTTGTGTGTGTGTCTATTTAGTTGTCTGTATGTCCTTTATACAAATCCACAATTTTTATCTCACCAAACTTCACACAAATATTCTTTAGGCTGAGTCTGAGCTCCAGGACCATGGATTAGTTTTAAAGCTTTCATTACACCCGAGCAACGCCGGGCTATACTGCTAGTTACACAATAAATGAAATCTACAACAGCGGCAATATATCAAAAGACCTAAGCGGATGTATTTTCATAGAGCTACCAAACAAGGCAGGTGCAAAAGAATGTGAACTCCACTGAACAATCATCCTGATGAGTCACATAATAAAACTTATCATCCGAATTCTGATGAGATGTCTTTGAGGAAACTGCACCGTTCTTGTTCTATCTTTGGCCTGATTCTGCTGCACGCTCTGTGCAGCAGAATCAGGACAAAGATAGAACATAAACGGTGCAGTTTCCTCAAAGACACTGAAACAAAGAACGCAATTTTTTTTATCAGAAACGGCAATAGAAAAACAGAAGAACGCGCACCTATGTTTTATAGACTACGCAAAGACATTCGACAAAGTACGCTACAAAGACTTGGTAGAATTGTCCAGCAACATGGACATATTCGCAAAAGAATAATCAAAAATAATCATGGACATATTCGCAAATGTAATCAAAAACCTGTACTGGCAGTAGACTGCCTGTATGCGTACAGGAAACGAAATCAGATATACAAAGATAGAAAGAGGTGTAAGACAAGGATGTGTCCCTTCATCAAATTTATTCAACTTCCTAGCAGTATAGTCCGACGTTACTCGGGTGTAATGAAAGCTTTAAAATTAATCCATGGTTCTGGAACTCAAACTCTTTGGACGTTGGCACGAAAGACTAAAAAGCAATAGTCGTTTCCAGTCAAAGCGAAACCGTAGATTGAAAGAAGAATGACTGGATGTAAGTCAAATTTTAATTTACGGTATTGATGTCAAATAGGTTTTCCATCGCAAACTGACTTTTGAAGGCTAAATAAGTTCTCTGAGTAACTGGTATCATGGCTGAGACTAAGAACTACAATTATAGCTACGGAAAGCAAAACCAAAAGCAAAAACCAAAATAAAAGGGCTGAAAGCCGGATTTTGATCAGATCCGATAGGATATCGGGGTATCGATTTCCAATATCGGAGTCAAATAAGTCGTCTAAATATAAACTAACCTAAGTAAATCCATGAAAACTTATCGTACCCATCGGGAGTAAAATTGGAGAAAATGAGTCATATTGATGGCTGAATATCGGTTTTTGATCAGATTCGATAAAATATCGGGGGTATCGATTTCCGATATCAGGGAAAATGAGTCGTCTGAGATCTACTAATGTTTGAGACTAAAAACTATAATTTTAACAAGTTAGAGCAATTTCTGTAGCAAGAAACACAATAAAAGAGCCGAAATCCTGATCTTGAGCTGACCTGATCGGATATCGGGATATTGATTTCCGATATTGGGGAGAAATCAGAAAAAAGTAGCCCATGACCTGACCGGAAGCCTAAAGAATATTTGTGTAAAATTTTGGTAAGAATCGAATAAAAATTGTGGATTTGTATAAAGGACATACATACAGACAGACAGACACTAAACATCTTGCTTTTAATATATAGAGTCTACGAGACAATTTTGAGAGCTCTAGAAGTCCTGCTGGTATTCCTCATTATCGGCCACAACCTGAACAAGGTACGCAGATGATAAAGTGCTGATAGCAGACACGGAAAGGAAACTACAAGACCTTCTGCAGAAAGTAGCCGAAGAAAGTGGAAAGATAAGACTACATATAAACTACAGGAAAACTGAATGCATGGTCAACAGTAAAAACAGGAGCCCAAAATACTACCTACAGGCCGGGAATGCTAAGACCAAACAAGTACAGAATTTATGATACCCGGGAAATTTTCTAACGTAGAACGCAAAGTGCAACACTGAGATCCGAAAATGTATTAACATGATCAAGGATGTCTTCCAGAAACTAAGCAGAGTGCTAAGAAACTGGAAAATTTCACTGGAAACAAAGAAGAGAATACTGGATTGTTATGTGAGGTCTGTCCTTCAATATGGCAGCGAATACAGGACAATTTCATAAAAAATTGTTGTAGTATCTCCTCCTTTTGTATATGATAATGGACTCGACTGAGTGTACATATAATCCTGCCATATAGAGAACAGGCAGTTGTAGTTGCAGGCTGAATTTGCCTCTGCTGCTATGACACTGTTAGCTTTCGAGCAGAGAGCACTAACCCAGTCGTGTTCCGCCGAAGAGGAGAATCACGACTGGGGAAAGATAGACAGATATTTTTGGCCTGGCTATATGGCTGGGAAGACCCACATTAAAAAGACCTTGTGTCACATCTCGCCTTACGTTGGAAGGTGGGTAAATACCGTTGTAGTTGCAGTTGGCAGTGGGGAGTAATCGTAGAGATCCGTTACAGTTATCGGAGAGTTTCGAGAGATACCGAAGTTACCCAGAGACCAGACTAGCTCTGAGCTCCACCCAGCTAGAATAATATACATGGATATACTATTTCCAACGACTTCACTTCAAGACTTGTATATATTTATTTCTACTAATTATATTCCTGGATTTACTTACCTGCGTTCAAGTTTGTATATTACGTTCAATATAATCTACTTCTCTTTCTCCATATTTGTTTTGTTGTTCATTATTTTGTACCATTTATCATCCGAAATCCACAACAAAAATGAAGGGAAGTTGTTCTACAGAAGTATGCTGAGGATTCCATGGATCGAACATGTATAAGTATTCAATGTCATTTTGTAGTTATTAACGCTGGAGATGCATTTCGTAGACAACATTACATTTTTACAGAAAGAGAATTTATGAGACCAGGTGTTGTTGGTAATAATTAAGTTAGATATTTTCAAATTTTTATATTTTTGTCGTGAATTATTTAGCAGCAAAGCTCAACAAAATGGCTTCTTCTATAAAAGTTTTAAAAAGTCTAACTGAATTATTACCAACAACACCGGGTCTCATAAATTCTCTAGATGTAAAAATAATAGTGTCTATGAATCCTCATACTCCCAGGAAGATTCCCTCTCCAACACTAATAATCTAAGTCAACATTACATACTTATATTAGGCACACATGCATCACACTCTCTCGTAGATTGACCTGTCCCCTCGCTAAACCCAGTGCAATTCGTGCACACACCGACCAGCACATTTGGAACGACCAAAAATTATAAAAAAGCTGAACAGATATTCTGTATATTTTTCAATCCATAAAATGTATTTAAACGAAGGATGCTTGGCCAAATATAAGATGTTTACGATATGTGTGTGTTAATTTGAATTATTAAGCAGTAAATTTCAACAAAACTGCATCATTTTAAAGAAAAAAGATCGCTCAGCGGTCATTAAACAAACTTGTCAGACATAAAATAAAATGACGTCACTGCCAATACAACATGGCTGCCTTTGATAATCTCAGCAGCGAACAGAAGTAAGCTGTCTAAAATTCCACAAGGTGAAAGTTTTCTCTTTCTTGTGAACTCTGACAAAAAGAAAATATTGTTGCTTAAATAAATTTCCAAAAACATTCTTGTTTCTCGCCCAACCAACACCGGATGATGTTTTACGAGTCATTCATTAGTATCTTCCGTTGAGAGGATTCAATTCTGTCTTTTAAACGTTCGAGATGTCCGCCATTGTGATATTTAAAAAAATAACGTAGGCAGCTTGAATAAGCTCAAAGAAATTTTGTATCAAGTCGGACTTCCGCTGCATTCAATGACAGCTCGAAATTCTAATCATTTTGATTTCTATATTTAGCCAAAAATGGCTTTAAAGGAATTGTTCATGATTTTAGGAATTCTTTTTCAAAAGATTCCAAGCGTTTGTGCTTCCAAGTGATTTCCTTATTTTAATCGGTCAGACGTCTGTGCATACAAGTTACCGCCAAAAAACATCAGGGAATTTGAACAAATTGAACAATCTGTGCAGTTAGCCATCGTAGAATCACGAAATCTAATGAAGAATTTAACTTAAAAACAATTTAGAAATTACCAAACCTTAACGGAATTCACGAGGTGTGTAGGGGAGTTCGGCCATTCTTACAAAAAAATGGCATTGAGTCAAACTTTACCGAACTTGGAGCATTTAATAAATCAGATGGTGTAATTGAAAGATAATAATCTCACTTCTTTTATAAGATTACTTACTAATATTCAAAATTTTATTATTTTTATAAAAAATATAATTGAGTGGGAAAAGTTTATTGGAAAGTTTTTTCTGCAATAATGTTTTCTTAAAAGTTCAGTTCTCTTGAATTTAAGAGGAAATGTTTTTGAAGAAAAGTCTTCTTGATATTTTTCTGCATGTACTTGATATTTTTCTGCATGATATTTTCTGCATGTATGCTTACACGTAATGTAAGCATTTTATGTTGATTTTTTGTTCTTTTTTCTTTTTTTGTTTTTTGTTGTTGTTGCTGACTAGCACTCAGGCAGAAGAACTGTTAAGGTGAAATAGAGAGTGGTTGCAGTGAGAATGTTGTCTGCTTTTTGAAAGTCAACGCAGACGACTCTTAAAATGTTTCTTTCGTCGTATGAGGAAAAGATGAGAAAATGAGAGAGTGAGAAAATACATGTCAGACGTCCAGTCAAGACTGGAGATTCTCTTTCTTTTACTGGCTGAGTAGAAGGTGTGAGTGTAAGAAATGCCGATCGCTGGGACTGACGTCTAGAGAACGGCTCGAAAGCCTTCTGAATATAAAAAGGCAAAATCACACATGTATAAGCATTCTGACGACCGAAAATAGGATCAAGTTTTCTCTGTCTTCTAAATGATCAATATATATGATTGTGTATCCAATTTGTTTTGGGCGACGTCTGCATATGGCAAAATTTTGAAAATCATTTATCTAATAAAAATTATTTATTATTGGTTAATTAAAAAATGTAATACTTCTTTTCGTTGGCCCCGAGAAAGCTATAGGTTTCTGTAAAGTCAGATTTATCAAGCAATCAAAATATGGAGAAATCTGACAAAAAAGTACAAATTTTGCTGCTACTATTTGTGAGAAGTACTCCTTTTGAGATCAGGGTATACATACCAAAACAAGCGTTCGGACCTAAATATCAGGGAAAGTCAATTTATTTTATCGCAAATACTGAAACTTTAGTTCGATATGGCTAAGCAGTTTAAAAATCAAATTAAATATACAAAAATTAGTCCTCATAATTTATTTAATAATTAGAGTGCACACACACACACACACACACACACACACACACACACACATATATATATATAGATATAGATATATTCAAGGGAATAAGGAAGGAAGAAAATAATTGCAACATTCAAAACATTAATTTAAAACAGTGCTCAATATAAAAATAGACTGTTGTGAATCCCGAGAATGGGACCAGCACAAATAAGGAACAACAACCAGAAATTGAGATAGAAAAATAAGTGTATTGACGTAAGGATACAGACTGAAACGAAGGTTAGTAGTCCAGGAATATGGGTTAGTAAGAAGTATATATACAAGCCTCTGAAGTGAAGCCGTGGTATATTTAGTATGTCTCCGTCGTAAGCTGACGGGTGCTGCGTAATAATCTTCTCGCCGAGTGGAGCACGGAGTTACTATGAACTACTGACGCTGATTCTCCGTGAAACCTCGGTATCTTCCCCTTTCCCTTCAATAGCAGGAGTATAAGTATACTCTAGACATGTCCATCTTCATAAAAAGGGAAGACCCCACAACATAGAGCAATGAATATTTATCATTAATTATTACTTTAGAACATGTACAAACTACAAACTACTAAAAAAATGTACATTTTTTAATATTGAAAGAACAATGTCTCATCAGGTATTTAATAATCTACATAATCTGATGAGACATTGTTCTTTCAATGTCGAAACAAACTGTACAATTTTGTTGTAGTTTGTAGTGTGTACATGTTCTAAAGTAATAATTAATAATAATAATTAATATATTATATATATATAATATAATAATTAATATATTATATATATATATATATAAGTAATAATTAATAATAATAATTAATATATTGTATGTAGCCACACTGATGAGCTGTGATACAGCGAAACGGGCGTGTATGTGGATGACTAATATATATATATATATATATATACATATATATATATATATATATATTCTTTGTAAAGGAGTTATTACGTGACCTAGGTTTCTACCATGAGTGGTGTCTTCAGGCGATTTGCAAGAACTGATTTTACCGTTTACCGTTTTTTTGTTCAGAACGCTCACGAAACGGTGAATTTTTTCAATGCTCACGTAACGGGGAATTTTTGAAAGGGCAATTTTTAAAAAAAGAAATTATAATTAAAGACAAATCACCGTTACGTGAGCGTTCTTAAAAAAAAACGATAAAATCAGCTTTGGCAAATTGCTTGAAGACAACACATATGGAAGAAACCTAGTTCGCGTAATAACTCGTTTACAAATGAAGAATATTCAAAAGTTTTACAATATTGAACAGTTTTTATTATACAAATGTGTACTGGTCTAATTTTATTATGACCAAAAAAGAAGTGATTGAACAATGAATATATATATATATATATATATATATATATATATATATATATATATATATATTTTAGAACATGTACATAATTTTTCTATATATAATCGCTACGAAGGTACGTTCGTTTCAGCATTGAAACCTCAATGCCTCATCAGGCGATGTGTAAAGTACTGGAAATCCTTTTCCTTTATATTTATTTAGTTTTGTTAGAGGTGTTGGCTGGGGTTTAGTGATAGGGTGATATTTCGTTGACAGTTGGAATTTTTTGGTGGGAGAGTGTTTAGTTAGAGGTGTTGGTGGGGTTTAGCGAGATCGGGGAATAAGTTTATGACCGTTGGAATTTATTTAGGGTGTTTCTGAAGTGGTTGATTAATGAAAGTCTTTGATTCTAGACAGTTGTAAATTTTAATTATCCGTTGGCTAGACTATATCTTTATGAATTTCTTAGAAGAGCCGATAATAGTTGTCGTGGTTATTTTTTTTTTTTTTTATTTAAGCCGAGTCTTTACAATCAATGTAAGTTTACATGTTTAATCTTAACTTTGGATTTAGGGAAAATGTTTTTTGTATTCAATTTTTAATTTTAAATTTTTGATTTTTAATTAGATCATTGTTTGGAAATCCTTTTCTCTATTAAATTTTAAATTTTAAATTTCTATTCTCATATCTTGTCAATATGGAAAATAGAATGACACCTCCCTGTTATTGTAAATCTAGAAGTAACTGTCCCGTTGAGGGTAAGTCTAGGTCTGAAAATTTGATTTATCAAGCCACCATCCAAAGGAAAATCAGGGGAGACGGAATGTTTATATCGGAATTTCAGAGGGAATTTGGAAGTAACGGCTTTATACCCGCAGGCACTCCTTCACCAACCCTAGTTTAAATTACCAAACTGCGCTTTCAAGGAAATACTGGGAATTAAAAGAAAGTAACTTAGATCCCCAAATAAAATGGGAACTTATATGCAAGGCTAAGACCCCTAATAGATTAAGAGATAGGTGGAATTTATGCTTGACAGAAAAAACTAAAATTTTAAAATTTTACGTCCAAAATATACTCCTTAACAAACGAAGGGAGATCATAAGTATGTGTCGCCATAGAAATTACAATAATTATGAATATAAATTACAATCATTATCCTATTCCCCCCGTTAGTCCCGATAATAAATTGCCAAAATTTTTTTAAGTAGACCTATCAGTTACCTTTACACCGATTACCCTGCTAACCCTAGGGTCAGGCCACATACCTCTCACTACTAAAAAGAATTACTCCATCCCCCTGCCCAACCCAAAGAAAAACCAATACATCCCAACCCCTTCCTTTACCTAAACTAACCTCTGGGCTTAGAATTTTCTTCATTCTCTGTTTAGAAGGGGTCGAAGAATGCATGCCTTAAAGCAGGGGTTTTCAAACTGTGGTCCGCGGACCACAGGGGGTCCGCGAGAATAAGATAGTGGTCCGTGGATTAACACATCCCGTGAAATTCAAAGTATAAATTTTTAATGTCTGGATATTTATTTTTACTTATTAATGTTACCAAATAACAAAATCTTGCACTATAGCCTATTACATGTCAACGTAATTTATGCAACAAATTATTTTACACATGCAAGAGCTTGATGTTCAAATTTACTTTTGTTTTCAGGGTGCAAGTGTCACCCACGGATAAATTTTTAATAAAGGGGTCCGTAAGTTAAAAAGTTTGAAAACCCCTGCCTTAAAATGACATGTTGAAAATGGCTATTTCCCCACTAAGTTTTATCTGAATCTAAACTTATTTATAAATGGAACTTTGTCTGTGTGTGTATGCGTGTGTGTGAGTGTGTGTGTGTGTGTCCGTTACCTATAGACTCCAAAACGACTGAACCGATTTTCTTGAAAATTTACACAGTTGTACTATAAGCATCTGCGAGTGTTCATAGCTTGGTTTTGTGTCGAGGTACCACCGATAAATATTGAAAATCGATAATCGAAAAAATCGGGTTATCGAAGGAGTGGTCCGATTTTAATCAAATTTTATACACTCATAGACAAAGACATAAGAAACGATATTCAGAGGTTTCAAGGTTGCAGTTCTTACAATAGTGCAGAAAATCGATGATATATATATATATATATATATATATATATATATATATATATATATATATATAAAAGGCAAGATGTTTGTGTGTGTGTTTGACTGTATGTCCTTTCTACAAATCCGCAATTTTTATCCGATTCTCACCAAACTTCAAAATTTGACTTACATCCATTCATTTTCCTTTCAGTCTACGGTTTCGCTTTAACTGTAAACAACTACTGCTTTTTAGTCTTTTGTGCCAACATCCAAAGAGTTTGAGCTCCAGGACCTTGGATTAGTTTTAAAGCTTTCATTACAGCCAAGCAACGCTGGGCCATACTGCTATTTTACAGATAAATAAAGATATATATAATGTGGAGAGATTTTTTACTAAACTGAGTTGATACTAACAGGCCAGATAGAGGGAAAAAGAGACAGGGGAAAGCAACGGATAACATATTTGCAGTACCAAATCAGGTGGATGACGGAACGAGGATTGTATGGTGTAACAGAAGGCATGCCCAGAGCCACCAGGGATAGGGAAACGTGGAAAGCCATGATCGCCTACGTCCTGAAGAAATAGGGCACAGAGAAGAAGAAGAGTTGTGTCAGTCATACCAATCTCATAGTTTTGTGAAAGTATTATAATTGTCTTTATTGTTCATGGATTTTGTTCTTTTCAAAACCGCTACTCCTGTTCAAAATATTGTGGACGTGTGGAAACTGGGCGATAGGCGAATCTATCTACACCTATAAAGAAAAAAACAACAGAATCCCTGAAGAATGTAGATACTAATGCCTTCTCGTAACCTCGAAATTGGCATGACTGAAACAACACTGCTCAGTGAAAAACCTCTCCCCATTATATATTGGAGTCCATCTGCATCAAATCAAAGCAACCCACACTTAATCAAATCACATTTCAAACTGGTCATAACGCATTACATTGCATTTAGACATATGGTTCTGTTAACATTTCGGTCGCTCACGTGGTGTGACGTCATAGAACAGCATTGCAAATTTACAAACTGCGTTTGCTATTCTGTGACTGTTATCGTTGCATAGCTGTGTTTTATATTAACACAAGATAAAATCCTCTTTGATGGTGGATGTCTTTATGTTAACGTCCCTGTAACCTCTCTGAAGATTACTCATGTGAGCCGAAAGCTTAGAACCTACATAATAAAAACAGATCCAAATGCTGGACAATTTTTGTCTTTATTTTCACCTGAAATTAAAGCCGATATTTAGAACAGCTGATGATTAAGCATAACAGATATTCATTGTCTGTTATATTTAACAATATATGTTCAGAAAATCATCTAATGCTTCAATACACTATATATATATATAGTTGGATCGTCATTATCTTTTCTGTATGGTTCATATGTATTGTTGTCCAAGTTAAGGGTGAAAAAAAGGAACCGCTGATACCATAATCCTTATCAAATATTCTCTAGTTCAAACTACCACCATAATAATTGCATTTATTGTTATTATCATCACACCACCATTACTAATCACTACTACCGTTTCACAATAACTATTTACGACCACAACTGTCATTATCACCAAATATTTACTATCACAGTATTAGTACGCAATCATCATTAACTTAAATTACACGTCGTTGTAAAATTAATACACCACACATAAACACTAACTACAAATTAGAGTTTCTACCATTTAAATATACGCAACCACAAAAAATAAAAAAACAAGCTAATAACGGACTTTAAAATAAAGAATAACAATACAGCCTTAAATAAAATAATAGCAATTCTTATCTACCATAGTTTCACACAGAACCCATCATAAGTACATATGTACGTACGAGAAATCGACAACTGTCCGCGCGTTGACATCGCTACACTATTCGAATACGCCAACCGAATGCGTATGTATGTGCGCAACGGCACACATATACATATATATGCCGAGTCCCGCACGATTCGCATGTGTATGTTTATGCAAGCCTCAGTGAACGAACGTGCACGCCCGCGTGTGTGTCCTTGCGCGCGTTAATGGGTGTACAAATATATTATATTATTCAAGGATATTATTCAAGGATATTATTTTTCCAGTATGGTTAGTATGTCCTCAAGTTTGACTGCAATGTATTTTTTTTTTGTGTGTGTGTGTGTGTGTGTGTGTGTGTGTGTGTGTGTGTGTGTCAGTATTTTTTTAAAAGAGGAGTTCTTTAAAGCTGTCATGTGATGCGTGCAGTTAGGCATCATGTAAGCGTCTGTCTATTTTAGTTTAGTTTAGGTTAGTTGAATTGTTCTGTTTTACCAGTATATCTACGCTTTTCGGTCATTTAATACTGAAGAATTTGCTTGGTTTTTGTTTACTGCTTGTAGATCTTTTGTAAGTATATTGCTGTCGAGATATAAGTAGAGGTTTTTCTGATTTGATGTGGGATGGTTGTATGCTATCTTCTTTTGCAACTATATTTTGTTATATAATTTTTTTCCTTTTAGTTATTCTAAAAGGTCATTTGGGTCAGCTAAAATAACTTTTAAAACTCCATTTCCACTGTTAAATATTGTAAGATTGACGAGAGGAGATAATTGCTTGATGTAATGTCTCTCATATAGCGAGGGGCCTTTTGATTTTGTGATTTAAATAGATTTTTGTACTTTCAACGAAAATTTATATATATATATATATATATATATATATATATATATATATATATATATATATATAATGCATATTTAAGTAGTAACCTTTCTTTCAATCATGTTTTTGTTGAATATAAAAGAAAACGAAATTTTTAAAGAAGTCTCAGATTTTTTTCTTTGGTGACGGGGTGGCGGGGTGGCGGTGTAAAAGAAAACTTTGTCTGTAATGTATATTGTTTCAAGGGCTTTCAGCCATTTCTTTAGCCATTTTCCGAGAATTTTTTGCTATCTGTTCAAAATTTTCTTTTCCCGGGGGACGTTTAAGCTGTAGCTGTGTGATACTAATTAAATCGTAGCAGTATTTATTCCGAGACCCGTAGAAGAAACATAGCTGGAATTTGAGTTGGTACACACACACACACACACACACACACACACACACACATATATATATATATATATATATATATATATTTTTTTTAAATAAAGTAAATGATAAAATAGACAAAAAATTTATCACCCGCGTTTCGTCCTAAGATTGCGTTGAGGTGACTGTTTGTTTCATGTTTCGAGCCATTCTTTTGGCTTGACACTTACGTTGAATCATGCTTCAAAGCATTCTTCAGGTATGACGCTAACGTTGAATCATGAGACACAAATGGATTTCAACACCAAGAGGTGACAGTTTGTTTCATGCTTCCAGGCATCCTTCAGGCATGACGCTTACGTTGAATCATGAGACACTGAGGGATGTCAAAACAAGGAGGTGTTTCATGCTTCGAGAAATTCTTCGGGTATGACGCTTACTTTGAATCATGAGACACACAAGGATTTCAACACCAAGAAGTTTCAGTTTGTTTCGTGCTCCGATGCAGTTTTAGGCTTAAAGCTTATATTAAAGCTTGAAACACTGAGGGATATCAACACCAAGATGTGACAATTTGTTTCAGGCTTCGAGGAAGGCTTCAGGTATGACGCTTACGTTGAATCATGAGACACTGAGGGATGCCAACACCAAGAGGTGACAGTTTGTGTCATGCTTCAAGGCATTCTTCATGTGTGACGCTTAGATTAAAGCATGAAACACTGAGTGATTTCAACACAAAGAGGTAATAGTTTGTTTTATGTTTCAAGGCATTTTACAGGCATGACGCTTACATTGAATCATGAATCACCGACGGATATGAAAACCAAGAGGTGACAGTTTGTTTCCTGCTTCGAGGCATTCTTCAGGCATGACGCTTAAGTTGAGTGATGAGACACTAGGGATGTCAACACCAAAAGGTGACAGTTTGTTTCATGATTCATGGCATTTTTCATGACGCTTAAGTTGAATAATAAAATACCAAGGGATGTCAAAACCAAGAGGTGACAGTTTGTTTCATGCTTAGAGGAAATATTCAGGCATGGCCCTTAGGTTAAAACATGAAACACTGAGGGATGTCAACACCAAAAGGTGGCAGTTTGTTTCATGTTTCGAGGAATTCTTTAGGAATGACAGTTACGTTAAAGCATGAAACACTGAGGGATGTCAACACCTCGAGGTTACAATCTTTTCATGGTTCAGTGCATTCTTCAGGTATGAGAATTACGTTGAAGCATGAAACACCCAGGGATGTCCACACCAAGAGTTGACAGTTTGTTTCATGCTTCGAGAAATTCTTCCAGAATGACGCTTACGTTAAAACATGAAAAGCTGCGGGATGTCAACACCTAGAAGTGATAGTTTACATGATGCTTCAAGGCATTCTTTAGGTTTGAGGCTTACGTTGAAGCATGAAACAGAGAGGGATGTCAACCCCAAGAGGTGACAGTTTGTTTCATGCTTCGAGGCATTCTTCCGGCATGATGCTTCCTTTGAAGCATGAAACACTGTGGGATGTCAACACCAAGAGGTAACTGTTTTTTCATGCTTCGAGGAATTCTTCAGGCATGAAGCTTACATTAAAGCATGAAACACTAAGTGTTGGCAACACCAAGAGGTGACCGTTTGTTTCATGCTTCAAGGCATTCTTCCGGTATAAGGGTTACTTTGAAGCATGAAACACCAAGGGATGGTAACCCCAAGAGGTGACAATTTGCTTCCTGCTTTAAGGCATTCTTCCGGTATGAGGCTTACGTTGTATCATAAAGCACCGAGGGTTGTCAACACCAAGGGGTGACAGTTTGTTTCATGCTTCGAGAAATTGTTTCAGCATTACTCTTACTTTAAAGCATGAAACAGGGAGGGATGTCAACACCTAGAGATGACAGTTTGTTTCGTGCTTTAAGGCATTCTTCAGACATGACGCTTATGTTAAAGTTTGAAACACTGAGGGATGTCAACACCAAGAGGTGACATTTTGTTTCATGCTTAAAGGCATTCGTCAAGGAAAGACGCTTTCTTTGAAGCATGAAACACCGAGGGATGTCAACACCAAGATGTGACAGTTTCTTTTATGGTTAAAGGCATTCTTCAGGCATGACCTTTACGTTAAAGCATAAAACTCTGAGGGATGTCAACACCTAGAGATGACATTTTGTTTCATGCTTCGAGGAATTCTTCAGGCATGACGCTTACGTTAAAGCATGAAACACTGAGGGATGTCAACACCAAGAGGTGACAGTTTGTTTCATGCTTGGATGAATTCATCAGGTTTGAAGCTTACGGTGAAGCATAAAACACTGACGGATGTCAACACCAAGAGGTGATAGTTTGTTTTATGCGTCGAAGAATTCTTCAGGCTTGACGCTTGCGTTGAAGCATGAAACACTGAGGGATGTCAACACTAAGTAGTGACAATTTGTTTCATGCTTCGAGAAATTCTTCATGATAGAATATTCATTTAAAGCATGAGACACCGAGAGATGTAAATCTGAGCAGTGACAGTTTGTCTCATGTTTCAATGCCCTTTTTGCTTAAATTCATGAAAAAAACTGTCGCTTCTTGTTGTTCACCTCAGTGTTCAATTTTACAATTAAATTTCTATCTCTAATACCATATATATATATATATATATATATATGCACAATATTAAAAGAGAAGTAGACGGTTATTTTAAAAGTGATGAATGTACAATCAGGTAAGCTAAATATGCAGAGCCAATAATATATTAATAAAACTAATGAGGCCGATATGTTTGAAACTTCAGTAGCAAATTTGTTGTGAACATTTCGTTAATATATATATATATCTTTAAAAAGAACAGGCGTCATATTATTTAAACCCGAGGAACCTTTCGGCCAATTCTTATCAAGGGTTCTCGTTGGCTTTAATTTTAAGGGAATTAAGGAAAAGGACAAGGCAAAATAAATTAAATTACTTACAATTCTGGGAGATAATGGAACTCGTTTAAACATAAATTTATTGAAAAAAAAAACCACATAAAATGCAAGGGGGTGTACACATATAATTCCACAAGAGTGTTTAAAAGTGAAAAAATGTTACACTCACAGACTCACTAGCAATTGTAAGGAGCGTAAAAACCGCTCTTTCTGTCTGCACAGGCTCGGCTGTTGAATTTTCAAGCAAATTACTTCCAAAATACGTAGATGATGTGTAGACCGAGCGCTGTACAAGACAGTAAACCAGCTGTCCTCATATGCCGAGGCACACACTTGATTGTCCAAAAGATGTCGGCCAATAGCGGAATTCAGAACAGATTGTGTTGTTCTTATAGATCTGAGAGAGACACTGGAACGTATATTAGCGGGGACGTGTTGTGAAACCCGCGTCTCCAACCTCAGATCGGTACGTCCTATGTATGCCGCATCACAACAGCATTTAAATTTGTAAACAATGGAACTTTTTCGAAAATAGGACAACCTATCTTTACTGAAGGAAGGAAACACAGGTCTAGTCTGAAAAACAACACGTAACTGGACCGCAAAATAACAGGACGAAACACATGCCGAAACTCTGTCGGCTACAGTTTGACATCTTCTACCAAGCCAGGGTATTTTCAGATACAAGGGACAGCGGCTAGGTCCTTCAACCTTAGGTTCTTTATAACGTTTGATCTTGCGATCAATTACCCGTTTCACCACATTAACCGGGTACCCGTTGCCTTCGAAAATCTCCTGCAAGCGAATTAATTCGCTTTCTAAACGTTCAGGAGAACAAATATTCAAGGCACGGTGAACCAAGGTTTCTATCAGACCCAGTTTACGAGACTTAGGGACAAACGATTTCCAATTAGTATACAAACCTGTGAAAGTTGGTTTGCGAAAAACAGAAGTCACGAAAGCACCGTCCCGCCGCTGAACAAGGACATCTAAAAATGGGAGACATCCATCCCTTTCAATCTCCATGGTAAACTGAAGGGAAGGATGTAAAGAATTTAGCTGAACTAAAAAATGTTCAGCGTCAATGGCGCTGTCAAATAAAGAGAAGGTATCATCAACATATCGCTGATATATCAAAGGTTCAGCTACCCTCTCAAATAGCAGACGCTCATGAAATCCCACGAAAATATTCGCAAGGACAGGACCCAAAGGACTACCCATAGCAACACCGTCCGTCTGCGCAAAGATTGTCCCGTCAAAGCTAAATTCGACCCCCTCAGTTGCCAATCGCATACATTCCAGGAATAACTCCACGGGAATTGCCGCAGCACCTAAACTCCCTCTATATAACATGTCTACACAAATGTTAATAGTGTCGTTTAATGGAACATTTGTGTACAAACTGACAATGTCAAAGGAGACCATAAATTTATCCCTAGATGAAAAATCTAAGTTTCTAATGAAACTAGAAAATCTGAAGGAGTCGATGACATTGTACGCAGATAGAGCAAGAGACACAGATTGGAGAATCTCAGCCAACCACTTAGCCAACTCATGTTGTGCGGAGCCCACCATAGACAAAATAGGTCTGAGTGGGACTCCGTCTTTATGAACTTTTGAAAGGTCATACATTCTAGGGCGTTGCGAGCCCACTGGTCTGATCCTGCTGTAGATGTCCTTAGAAATTAATTTGTCCTTATACTTGGACAACAGCCAACGTTGAAGTTTGGCTTCTACGAGTTCCATCATCTCCCAGCATTGTAAGCAATTTAATTTTCCTTAATTCCCTTAAAATTAAAGCCAATGAAAATCCTTGATAAGAATTGGCCGAAAGGTTCCTCGGGTTTAATTAATATGACGTCTGTTCTTTTTAAAGCCATTAGTAATTTCTGTGCTGTGGGTACAAATCGTTATTTATATATATATATATATATATATATATATATATATAGTGTGTTGAGGCAGCATATTACCCCGCCACCCCGTCACCAACGTATGATAAAATTAAATAAATGTTTATTATGTTTAATCATGAGCAGTTCCCAACAGCGTATTTTTGTATGGTAAATATCTTTGTATGTATGTCCATATAACCACTCTGATGATAGCTCGTGTGAGTCAAAAACTTAGATAAGGGACCAACGTAATAAAGAAAATCCAAATTTTTGTCTTTACTTTTGCTAGAAATTAAAGCTAAAATACGATGTTTTAAACGGCTCATGATTAATCATAATAGATAATAATAGATATTCATTGTCTGTTATATTTAACAATATATATATATATATATATATATATATATATATATATATATATATATACATACATACATGTGTGTGTGTGGGAAATAAGTATAAATATAAATATATAGATATATATATACGATTTGCTATATATATTATATTATTTATATAATATAGGACAACAATCTGAACAATGTAAAAGGTGTAAATAATGACAATACCTCATTTCAGAAATATAGACAGATGTTGAAGGTGAATATGGCAACAAAGATGAGGACAACAGTCCGAACAATATAAATAGTGTATATAATTACAATACCTTACCTCAAAAAGATAGACAGATGTTGAAGGTTAATATGGCAACAAAGATGAGGACAACAGTCTCAACCATGTCAATAGTGTATATAATTACAATACCTCATCTCAGAAATATAGACAGATGTTGAAGGTGAATATGGCAACAAAGATGAGGACAACAGTCCAAACAATGTAAATTGTGTAAATAATTACAATACCTCATCTCAGAAATATAGACAGATGTTGAATGTGAATATGACAACAAAGATGAGGACAATAGTCCAGGCAATGTCATTAGTGTAAATAATTACAATACCTCATCTCAGAAATATAGACAGATGTTGAAGGTGAATATGGCAACAAAGATGAGGACAACAGTCCAAAAAAATGTCAATAATGTGTATAGTTACAATACCTTATGTCAGAAATATAGACAGATATTGAAGGTGTATATGGCAATAAAGATGAGGACAACAGTCTGAACAATTTAAATAGTGTAAATAATTACAATAGCTCATCTCAGAAATATAAACAGATGTTGAAGGAGTGAATATGGCAACAAATATGACGAAAACTGTCCAAACAACGTAAATAGTGTAAATTATAAAAAAATCTTTCAAATATCTCTATCCTTTTCTTCTTTCTTTTTCTTTCTTCTTTTTCCTTTGTTTTTTTTTCTTCTCTTCTTTGTCCTTTATGTCTCTTATTTTCTTCATTTTCTTTTCTTTCTCCTTTTCTTTCTCTTTTCCTTTCTTCTTTTCGTTTTTTCTTTTCCCTTTTCTCTCTGCTTGCCTTCGTTCCTTGTTTTTCTTTTTCGCCTTTCAGTACGTTGTTTTCCTTTCCAGTTTCCTCATATATTTGTCGATTTTTGTTTACCTTTTTGTTTAATTTTTTTCCCCTTTATTTTTATTTACTTACATTTTGCTACCATCGTTCTCAAGATTTTTCGCCAACCAAACACAAATCAATAGAAGTGTTTCCGGAAAATTCTGCACAGTACTGTGTTAAAAACAACGAACGCACACAACTTTAAGTGCCTGCGAGGAGCTTGAGATGCCATTTTGTTTACAAAATAGCAATATAAGACAATTAAGAACCTTCCTTGTAGTCAAATGATTATTTCTTTAAGAAATTATAAACTGTTAATATATTTTTGCTTCTTAGCCTTTTTTGCTTTTATTTACTTATACTATATAACAGGAAAGTAAAAAAATACTGAGTTAGACATCACGTTCTTAAATTAGTCTTTTAATAAAATACCTAAGGCTTCTGAAAAATCACGCAAATTAAAGAAATGAGAGATTTTTCAATATTTTCATGAGTGTGTATGAATCTCTGGCAGAGACTCCGATGTGAAAAAAGTGTCGAAGCAAATCGACAAAAATGAATGTAGCGCTGTAAAAGAAAAAAAACTAAAAAGATGAAATTAAATTTTATTCGACTGTTGCGTTTAAGAGAATTGATTAAACTATTTAATCAATGTTGGGTAAAATGCGCTTTGCTATGTGACAAGCAAAACACGCCGACGCATCTTGCTCAAGATCTCAAAGGACCGTGTTTATATTAATATTGTTTTCGCTCTAAATGAACGAATTACATTATTTCAGACGGGCTTTTTATTTTGTGTTTCCTTTCTATGGCTATTTATTTATTTATTTGTTTGTTTGTTTGTTTGTTTCTTTCTTTACTTATTTTACTACCGATAACAGATCAAATTTCGTAGATAGATAGATAGATAGATAGATAGATAGATAGATAGATAGATAGATAATGAAGAGATTGAAATAGATAGATAGATAGATAGATAGATAGATAGATAGATAGATAGATAGATAGATAATGAAGAGATTGAAATTTCGCAAGGGTATTTGCGGTAAGTGTAACGTACTTGACTTTCCATTGTCCATAGAAGCCGAGAGAAAAAAAAAAAAAAATAACACAGTTTATGGGTATGTTTTGGGGTGAGTTCTAATTTATCACGTGTATCAACGCAATTGTCTAACCAATAAGATTTAACCCCAAAATCATGACATACTAGTTTCTTTGCTATTCATTTTCTCTCGTTCTTTGAAAAAGGTTTAATAAAAGGGAAACATGTTACATTGACATACGTATTTTCTTTTTCTTTATTCTATCTTTATATATATAATGCATCGCTCATTCAATGATGAATTAGAGCACTCTGGCTATTGGGCGTGTATAATGATATACGCACTAAAAGGTCTGCCTTATTCTACTGAACGCTCGTGACCCAGTGGTAGAATCGCCGACTGATGACAATTTGGTCGAGTTTCAATCCTGGGTCAAAAAGCAATCGGAGTCTAATCGTACTGATGATCTGCGAAACAGATTTGTCTGCGGATGACTATAATATATATATATATATATATATATATATATATATATATATATACAGAACTGTTCAAAAGTATTAGGAAAAGAGATATTTTATCTTTTATGAGGCATCACAATAAAGCTTAAAATCACCCCTGTCCTAACACTTTTGCACACTACCAATAGTGTGCAAAAGTAATAGAACAGGAGTGATTTTCCTAAAAACTTCACTGAAATTCAAATACAGGGTGAAAAGCCAAGTAAATTGCTAATAAATATTGATTATTTAAAACGAGGTGTAAAAGAAATGTATTAAAAAGAAGTTATATTTAATTTTTCCTATTTTCTATTACACAAGTTATTTTGAAACTACTCATTATTCTATTATCCCTGGATATGACTGACTTTTTTCTTATCCCCCCCCTCTCGAATTGATAAATCTAATGTTACTTCGCAAGACACACTTTGGGAACATATACAAGCTGCTTGGCAGGAGATACTATTAGTTAAATTGAAGAAGCTTGTGATGTCAATGCCTGACAGAATGAAGGCCGTGATCAAAGCAAAAGGCTATTATACTAAATATTAAATTTATTTTGTAACAAGTATTTTTTTCTTGTTAAAGCATTTATTGAGTAAATCTGTGGTGATACTGATGTTTTCCCTCAGAGATTCAGAAAGCAAACGACCAAAATTGGTCTTTGTGTATCTGGTTCCACGCAGAATTTCCGGAGGTAAACCAAAAGTAAATAAATATCAAATCCTTTTTACGGACCTGTAGCGGAACTCTTGATCCTGATTCGTCATTAAATTGAAAATTCAAAATAGGTCAGAGAAATGGTTTTTCATTAGCTAAAGAAAAAAATCGTTTCTGATCTACCCCACGTGACTTTTCAGTGTTTAAAGGTGGTCACTAACTGGTCACGGGCTGTCAGAGAAGGCAGGTTGCTGACACACATCAAAGATGTAACTCTCAACTTCAAGTGACCAGGACATTGTCCTCTCGCTCTCTCTCTCTCTCTCTCTCTCTCTCTCTCTCTCTCTCTCTCTATCTATCTATCTATCTCAATAATTACTGCTACAAACATTTTGTATGAACTCTTAATTCTTCAACCTCATCATTGAATACGAACTCTATCATTAACTTTTTAATGTTTCTAATTGTACATAAACTCTTACCATTAGTTATTCTTCCTTATGATAAATTTCTATTTTAAATGCAAAGTGTATATTTTATTATTCCACTCTTCAACACTAATCCCACACATTCTAACTGCCAACAACCAACCTGATGAAAACCCTTCTGATGAATATTATTCAGCATAAATCCTGTAAGCTGCAGGGAGTTCGGTTAAGTCTGACAGAAGGCCGAACAAAAGAAACATTAACCAGCTCCCTACACGTCAGTGATGAATCCCGACGTAAAAAGAACACGCACCCTCACACTTCAGATCAAATAAAATTACTTTAATTAAATTGTTTATTTTCTGTCAATAATACTCATAAAAGATAAAATAGTACTTGTCCTAATATTTTTGCACAGTAGTGTATATATATATATATATATATATATATATATATATATATGTGATGGACTCTCACGTCGATTTCGACGTATGAGGTTCAGACAACTTATATTTATAAAATTCATTTATGTTTTTACCTCTGATGACTTTTCAGTCCAGCAAGAGATCTGCAAACAAGGCCGCAAATAGAACATGAATGTAGACTGACCGCTGCAGATAGTGGTGCCGCTGCTAGTCGTTTTGCTGTTTCTCGGTTTTCTTTCAGTTTGTTTCTGCTTTCAGATTGAAACTTCTGGAGGCCTTCAAAATACCGTGATCTCCACTCTTTGCGGTCACTCACTACATTTTCAAGACCTCCATATGGTATGTTCACTGCAGACAGGTTACTCTTCAACTTGTCTTTGTACCTAAGCCAAGGCCGTCCCACATTCCTTCTCCCATCCGCCAGCTGACTGTACATCACAATCTTCGGAATTCTGTCATCAGGCATCCTTAAGACGTGACCAGCCCACCGCAATTGCGATTGGATAAGGAATGGTTCGATTCCAGATATTTTGCATTTTGTGAACAATTCAGCATTTGAAACCTTGTCGCAGAGCGTAGACAGCTTTTGTGGAATACGTCTAACTGATGAATGTGATGTCTGTACGGAGTCCACGATTCAGAGCCGTAAAGAAGAATGGAAAGAACAACAGCACTGTAAACAAGGATTTTTGTGTCTAGTCAAATACCCCTTTCGTCCCACAAGCGATGACGAAGATTCCCAAAGGCACAAGTGGCTTTTGCAATTCTGTGAACAATTTCATCGTCAATAGAACCTCTTTGGTTCACTTTGCTACCGAGGTAAGGAAAGGACTTGACATAGTTTATATCATGACCGTCGACTTTCAGTTTACGCTCAGGAAATCTATACTCAGGTGGATTTTGCCTTACACCTTCAACTTGTTTCGGAGTAGGGTGTGGTTGATGTACTACCTCAATGCTAATTGTGAATCCAAAGGCTTTGCATGCGGCAGAAAAACGATCAAGAAGAGCCTGGGCTTCTTCGAAGGATGTGGCTACCAGAGCAGCATCGTCGGCGAAGAGCAAATCGCGAATAATTTCGGTGCGGAGAAGAGTTTTGGCTTTAAACCGTTGATGGTTAAATAAGCCACCGGATGACCGAAATTTAAACTTGACGCCAGTGTCCATGTCACTAAATGCATGTTTCAGCATGAAAGAAAAGAAAAGTGCAAAGAGAACTGGTGCCATTACATATCCTTGTTTGGCCCCGTTTGTAACATCGAAGGGATCAGACATCATGCCATCTGAGACAACATTGGCCTTCATTCCCTCGTGAAATGAAATGATCACATTTAGCATGTTTCCGGGAATACCAAGCTTCCCCAAAACCTGCCAAAGAGCGTCGCGATTCACAGTGTCAAAGGCTTTCGTCAGGTCAACAAACACCATGTACAATTCCTGCTTTTTCTCCCGGACCTTTTCCGGCACTTGGGAAGGGAAAAGATCATATCAATGGTGCCGCGACCCGATGGAAAACCACACTGGGATTCAGGATACACCTTATCAGCGAGATGTTTGATGATCCTGTTCAAGATGAGCCTAGCCAGAATCTTTCCTGCAATCGAAAGCAGAGATATCCCACGATGGTTGTCACAAACATTCTTAACTCCCTTATTCTTGTAAAGATGTTTGATGCAGGCATCTTTGTAGTCCTGTGGAACTCGACCTGCTTTCCATATCTTCACAAAAAGAGCATGGAGCCTTTTTACCAACGCATGCCCACCATACTTATACACTTCAGGTGGAATTGGGTCCTTTGGTGATGGAGACTTGCCAGAAGCAATTTGCTTGATGGCTTCCCATACTTCATGATAAGCAGGTTCCAATGACAATTCTGGAATATCTGGATTCTGGGGAATAGAAGATATGATATCATTGTCAATGACAGATGAGGTGTTTAAGACGGTTTCAAAGTGCTCCTTCCAACGGTTGAGGATATCCGATTTGTCAGTAAGCAATGCCTCTCCGTCAGCTGTGCTTAAGGGAGAAGCACCTCTTTTCTGAGGACCAAACACCTCTTTCAGACCGTCATAGAAGGCTTTCGTGTTCTTGCTGTCAGCAGCTTCCTGCAGTTCATTTGCCTTATTGTACCACCAGTGTTCTTTCATAGCTCGGAGAGCACGTTGCATCTCACCTTTACACTTCCTGTAAACCAAAAGCTTCACTGCTGAGTTTTTGTCCTCGATCCAACATTTGTGAGAAGAGTGCACCTGGTTGATCATTGCTTTTACTTCATCATTACTTTCGTCAAACCAATCCTGATGTTTTCTTCGTGGTATCCCAAGGACCTCCACTGCTGCAGAGTGAGTCGCCCTCTCGCAATGCTTTCCAAGAAGATTCGACATCATCAGTCACATCAACAGCCTCAAGGTTCTCGACAAGCTTATTAGAGAGCTCGGTTTTCTTTTCCCTGGATTTAAGAGGACGCACATTGATGCGTTTGGGAACTGTCGATTTTGTAACTCTGTGCCTCCGCACGTGCAACGAGAGCTTACTTCTGAGAAGGGCATGATCCGAAAGATAGCAAGACGTGCGGAAGGAACGAGTGATTTTGAAGTCATTGATGTCCTTCCGTTTAGTTATGACGAAGTCAATAAGATGCCAGTCTCTCGAACAAGGATGCATCCATGTGGTCTTCCGGTGTACAGGTTGTTGGAATAAGGTATTGGTAATGCAGAGGTCAAACTCCCTACAAATTGTAAGAAGTCGTACACCACTCCCATTTACCTTACCCACACCATGTCTTCCAAGAACACCAATCCAAGACAAATGATCACTACCAACACGTGCATTGAAATCACCAGCAAGAATGAGTTTATCCTGATGTCGAACTTTGGAGATGACCTTGCGAAGGGTATCATAAAAGTCATCCTTCTCTTGATCTGAACTAGCCAATGTTGGGGCGTAACAACTAACTAATGTCACCCTGGTGTTCCCCTCTAATTCTAGGGAAATAATTGCTACACGATCAGACACGCCTTTAGGCAAAGACGATAAGGAATGTGCGAGCTTGGACTTAATGGCAAAACCAACGCCAGATTGGCGGGCTTCATTTTCTCCCTTTCCTGACCAAAAGAAGTCATATCCTCCTTTTTCCTCTCGAAGTTGAGAACTACCAGGCAAGCGAGTTTCGCATAAGACAGCAATGTCAACATCATACTTCAGTAACTCAAGAGAGACAAGAGCAGTACTGCGCTCAGGTACAGCATCACAATCCTGTAGGGTACGGACATTCCAACACCCTATTAAGAGATAGGCGCATCTAGGCGCACCTAGTATATATATATATATATATATATATATATATATATATATATATATATACAGTAAAAAGAACCTTCAGATATTGGAGGACATCTACATTAATTCCAAACAACCCATACTTAATAAAATCACGTTTAAATCTGGTCATAACAATTTACATTGCATTTAAATATATGGTTCTGTTATCATTTCGAGCTCTCACGCGGTGTGACGTCATAAAACCGCTTAACCAATTTACGAACTGCGTTTGCTATTTTTGGTAACTGTTGCTGTTGCTTAGCAAAGTTTTATGTCAACCAAAGATAAAATCGTCGCTGATGGTGGATGTTTTTTATGTTAACGTCCTTGTAACCTCTCTGAAGATGGCTCATGTGAGCCGAAAGCTTGGAATCAGCTTAATAAGAGATTATCCAAGTGTTGGAGAATTTTTGTCTTTTTGTGTATATATATATATATATATATATATATATTATAAGTTATAGTTTGGAACATGTACAAATTATAATTTACTACAAATGTGTACATTTTGTTTCGACATCGGAAAAACAATGTCTCGTCAGATAGTTAATAATTAGTACTATCATTATTAACTACCTGATGAGACACTGTTTTTCTGATAACATCCTGAACACAAATATAGCGTTACTTGTTCGAGTTTCTTTCATGAACGCCGCACTGTTCTTGTCTCGTTTCAAGTCTGGTACAGTTGTGAGCTCTATTTATCGGAATTCAGATGCTGAGTTTCGTTATATGGCTTATTACGCTGACTGTCCAATTAAGTTTATATTCCTTTGAACCTTGATTCTTGGGCATTGCTATGGAAATACATTACTGTGCAAAAGTATTAGAACAAGAACTATTTTATATTTTATAAGGCATCAAAATAAAGTTTAAAATCACCCCTGTCCTAACACGTTTGCACACTACCGGTGCTGTGCAAAAGTATCAGGACAGGGGTTATTTTCCTAAAAACCTCACCGAAATTCAAATACAGGGTGAAAAACCAAAAAAAAAAAAAATAGCTAATAAATATTGATTATTTAAAACTAGGTGTAAAAGAAATGTATTAAAAAGAAATTATATTTAATTTTTCCTATTTTCTATTAAACAAGTTATTTTGAAATGACTCATTATTCTATTATCCTTGGATATGACTATAAATATTCATTGCTCGATTTCTATATGAAGCTCTATTTTAAATTAATGTTTTGATCGATGTTGAAACTTTCTTCGTTCTTTATTCACTTGGATATATATATATATATATATATATATATATATATATATATATATATATATAGAATACTTGATATATAAATTTCAATATTTAAACATATATATATATATATATATATATAGAATACTTGATATATAAATTTCAATATTTAAACATATATATATATATATATCTATATAGAATACTTGATATATAAGTCAGGTAAATTCCAATAGAGACGAACTCAAAAGAACACAATGTTAAATTTATTTATTTAATTTAACAGAGTAATATAATTTAGAAAAAAATTTAGATATTCTACAATTTCATGGGTAATACGTATTTTGCAGCAGGGAAAAAGCTGTTCGTCAGACCCAAAAGATACAACAGTTAATTAACTGTTGTATCTTTTGGGTCTGACAAGCAGCTTTTTCCTGCTACGAAATACGTATTACCCATGAAATTGTAGAATATCTAAAAGATTTTCTAATATATATTTTTTTCTGAAAATATACTGTTAAACATAAAAAATCAATGTCTATTATGTTTAATCATGAGCCGTTCTAAACGTCGTATTTTGACTTTAATTTCAGTTGAAAATAACAATTGTCTTTATTTTCAACTGAAATTAAAGCAAAAATACGACGTTTAGAACGGCTCATGATTAAACATAATAGACATTCATTGTCTCTTATACTAATAGTATACGCTTAGAAATTATTTGCTGCCTCGATACACTATATATATATATATATATATATATATATATATATATATATATATATATTATTTCTAAACGTTCGTTTTCATTTTTTCCCCACAATAATGGATCTTTCCGTTTTTTGATGAGACGCCATTTTTCTTTATTTTTTTTTTTACTTTTTTCTATTTCTGTGTATGAGAGGAAGAGAGAGAGATGTATGTGTGTAAGTGTGATTGTGTTTAGGTATATATTTGCACACCCACGCGAAAAATACAATGCTTAAAATCGCGTTTAAAGTCGGAGTCCATATGAAACTAAAAGACACGTTGTCCGCTTACCTCAGGCTCCAGAGATTTAGCCAATTCCCTTCCCGATCTTTAATAGAAATAATTAGAGAGAAAGAAAGAAAGTTTGTGTGTGTCTATGTGTGTGTGTGTGTGTGTGTGTGTGTGTGTGTGTGTGTAACTGTTGAAGCGATCGCCTCTCCATCCATTTTTGACAAAATCTATGTTCTCTATGCCTTTTACTGCCTACCTTTCTCACCTCCGCCCTCTCTTTTTCTCTCTTTCTTTCTTTTTCTTTCTTTATCTCCCTTACAATCTCTCAATAACCACCCACTCATCGATTTATTGCCTCTGTTCCTGAAATGTCATAATAAGATCTTTGTCGAAAGTTGTAGGATAATTCAATTGTCAAGTATTTAAACATTTCCGCTCTCTGATTGGTCAAAACTAACCAATCGGATTTCTAACCAATCACTACCCTTTTCTTTTTTAATTTTTTTTTTGTTTTTGTTTTTCAATTTTCAGGTGTTTAAGAATTTGATTAATTTTTTAAGCAAATTGTTTCTTTGCATTGAATAGAAACGAGAAATGTATAGCGATATTAGTTTTGCGAAAATAACAAAACAAAATGTTCGCCTTTTAAATAATTTATTCATTGTTAGATGTTACAAAATAATGTGATTTGTTTGACATGTTAATTTCAAAGTTAAATTCTATTTCCAAAATATATTGTGTGTATATGTGTTTCCGTATGTCTGTTCTGTTGGCGCGCGCGTGTGTGTCTGTGTGTGTTGGGGGAGGTTTCTCATTGAATTTATCTGACAATATGCGATTTAAATCGCATCTGTCTATTCAATTTGCATAAAAAATGAATTAGAAAATTTTCCCATATATATTTTCGTAATCGAGAAGTAAATAAATCTATCAATACTCATTACCATTTTTAATTTTAATGCTAATTGTTATTCGTGAGTAATTTGTAAATTGGAGTAGATAATCTAAACTATCGCCCGGTTCACACTCCAACCACGTCTATTGAACAGGTTAAGAGGCTCATCCCTTGTTTCCTGTTTAGGATGTGGTTTCCGGCTTTCTCTCTTCTAATCTTTTCACTCTTACGTAGCCCCCTGCACATCAGTGGCGTTACCGCCTTGCTCGGGGTGATATGATTAAAAAAAAGATTAGCATGTACGGTGGCTCAGTTATGCAATAACAACAGTCAACACCATTTACCCTTGAACATTCTAGTTCCGGAAGGTATTTATTATTACAAGTGTGTTTGAACAGCTACAGTATGCGATATATCATAGACTTTTTTTATATCTAAGGTCTTTCATCTTTCAGAATTGACATTCATAATAAACTGCAAAAAAAAACTAAAAAAAAAACTGAATGCTTGGATGATAGGAAACGGGAGATTAGTTAACTTTGTTTAGCGACATATCAACAACTCTAAGGGTTATTTAATGCCGAAATCTAAATATTTCCATTGGTTTGGTTGGTTGATTTTGTTGAACGACAAATCAATCTTTATGGGTTTCACTATAAACTTTTTTAATGCCGAAATCTAAAAAATTTGTGTACAATTTTATGCTTGTCACTACATATTTTTTCATACTATTCGGTTAAATGTATATATTTTTTACATATATGTTATGTAGATCATAAAATGTATTGTTAGTACTTTTAATATCATAATATGCTTCTATTTTTTTTTTCTTGAGTATTGATTGTCATTTTCCTATAAAAATGCATTGTTGGTCATATAACTTATTTACAAATGGAACTCTGTGTGTGTGTGTGAGTGTGTGTGTGTGTGTGTGTGTGTGTCCGTTACCTATAGACTCCGAAACGGCTGAACCGATTTTCTTCAAAATTTACACAGTTGTACTATAAGCGTCTGCGAGTGTTCTTAACTAGGTTTTGTCTCGAGGTACCCCCGATAAATATCGAACATCGATAATCGAAAAAATCGGGTTATAGAAGGAGTGGTCCGATTTTAATCAAATTTGATACACTCATAGACAAAAACATAAGAAACGATATTCAAATGTTTCACGATTGTAGTTCTTACAATAGTGCAGAAAATCGATAATATATATATAAAAGGCAGATGTTTGTGTGTGTGTCTGTTTATCTGCCTGTATGTCAGATGACTTATTTAGCCTTCAAAAGTCAGTTTACGACGAAAAAACTTATTTGATATCGATAGCAAGAAATCAAAATTTGACTGACATCTATTCATTTTTCTTTCAGTCTACGGTTTCGCTTTAACTGGAAACAACTATTGCTTTTTACTCTTTCGTGCCAACGTCCAAAGAGTCTGAACACCAGGACCATGGATTAGTTTTAAAGCTTTCATTACACCCGAGCAACGCCGGGCTATACTGCTAGTAATAAAACAATTGCGACAATTTACCAATCACACCTAATATATATATATATATATATATATATATATATATATATATTAGGTGTGATTGGTAAATTGTCGCAATTGTTTTATATATATATATATATATATATATATAGTACTGTGCAAAAGTATTAGGACAAGACCTATTTTATCATTTATGAGGCATATTGACAGAAAATAAACAATTTAATTAAAGTAATTCTATTTCATTAACTCAACAAATGCTTTAACAAGAAAAAAATACTTGTTACAAAATAAATTTAATATTTAGTATAATAGCCTTTTGCTTTGATCACGGCCTTCATTCTGTCAGGCATTGACATCACAAGCTTCTTCAATGTATCTAATGGTATCTCCTGCCAAGCAGCTTGTATTTGTTCCCAAAGTGTGTCTTGCGAAGTAACATTAGATTTATCAATTCGAGAGTGGGGGAATAAGAAAAAGTCAGTCATATCCAAGGATAATAGAATAATGAGTAGTTTCAAAATAACTTGTTTAATAGAAAATAGGAAAAATTAAATATAATTTCTTTTTAATACATTCTTTTACACCTAGTTTTAAATAATCAATATTTATTAGCTATTTTTTTTTTTTTTTTTTTTTGGTTTTTCACCCTGTATTTGAATTTCGGTGAGGTTTTTAGGAAAATAACCCCTGTCCTGATACTTTTGCACAGCACCGGTAGTGTGCAAACGTGTTAGGACAGGGGTGATTTTAAACTTTATTTTGATGCCTTATAAAATATAAAATAGTTCTTGTTCTAATACTTTTGCACAGTAATGTATTTCCATAGCAATGCCCAAGAATCAAGGTTCAAAGGAATATAAACTTAATTGGACAGTCAGCGTAATAAGCCATATAACGAAACTCAGCATCTGAATTCCGATAAATAGAGCTCACAACTGTACCAGACTTGAAACGAGACAAGAACAGTGCGGCGTTCATGAAAGAAACTCGAACAAGTAACGCTATATTTGTGTTCAGGATGTTATCAGAAAGAGCAGTCCAAATGCAGAAGGACGTGTACCTGCGTTTTATAAACCACGCAAAGGCGTTCGATAAATGACACCACAAAAATCGATTAGAATCTGTAATGTGATCGATACCGACTTGGCAGACCGCCTGCAGTCACTCTCTCACCGGCGTGACGTGGCTTCCCTGTGCCTCTTCTATAAATACTTTCACGGCTTCTGCTTCGATGAACTTAGATCACTGGTACGAATTTTCACGAGATACTAAATTAGCAACTAGGTCCCACCCTTTTACAATGAAACCGATAAAATGTAACCGCAATTTCTACTTCAACAGCTTCTTTTCTCGCACCTTTCGCCTGTGAAATTCCCTTCCACATACTTGCTTCCTCGACAGCCACAATCTCCAGGAGTTTAAATGTAAGATTAGTAGACACTTCCTAACACACTAACTCGCACCCACTCTCTCAAACACCCTTCCTATGTACCTCCTTACCTGTCTATCACCCTCCTTCTGACAATTCCTATATCTAATCACTCTCTCGGCACCTTTCCCTAAGTAACCCCCTGCGCAATAGTGGCAGTGGAATGCCTTGCTTGGGATGAAATGATTTAAAAAAAAAAAGATCTGCTCAGCAATCTTGACATATTTAGGAAGGATGATAGAATAAAGAAGAACCTATAATATCAGCGCATATACGAGGAAGTATATTCTCACTGGACCCATTCAACCTCTACAGTGAGGCAATTTTGAGAGAAGTAGAAGTCCTACTGCCGGTACACAATCTTAACATGAGATATGCAAATGACACAGTGTTGATCAGTCACTTAAGTGCCAAACGTGATACACGCTTGGGCGATCATGTCTCGAAAGGAACATGTCTGACTGGGTAGAAGATTATCCCGCAGTAGGTTGCCATTGCTTTTTGCGGTAGACTGGTTGCCGACCAAGGCTATAGAACCCAATCTGTCCTATTATTTAACTCATAACTGGAGGGAACAGACGGATTAATACCTTTCCCAAGGGTATTTGCGCGTAAATTAATGCAAGGAATTCAGCTAGTATTCGAACTCGGCTCTCAGATTTCTCGTTCCAAGCCAATATCCACTGCACCAGCAAACATTAAAAAATGGGTCCTTAAGGTAGTCTTTGAATTGTTTGTATGGTTTGACTTGAGATCTCTTGCCTTACAGGAAATTAACATGGAGTAACTTTTTCGGCATACGATCATCCTCTAAGCACATCTATGTTTGTAATCCATAATCATGACGCAAATACTTCTTATTTTTGCTAGCTGCTGAATAAATATGATCATTACAATATTCTTTTTATAATACGCTATCAGTTAAAACGTTCACGAGGTTTGATATGCCTCCGGTAGGTTGTCTCATAAATATAGACAGATGTTGAAGGTGAATATAGCAACAAAGATGAGGGCAACAGTCTTAACAATGTAAATAGTGTAAATAATTACAATACCTCATCCCAGAAATATAGACAGATGTTGAAGGTGAATATGGCAACAAAGATGAGGACAACAGTCCGCATAATGTAAATAGTGTAAATAATTACAATACCTCATCTCAGAAATATAGACAGATGTTGAAGGTGAATATGGCAACAAAGATGAGGACAACAGTCCAAACAATGTAAATAGTGTAAATGATTACAATACCTCATCTCAGAAATATAGACAGATGTTTAAGGTGAAAATGTCAACAAAGATGAGGACAACAGTCCAAACAATGTAAATAGTGTAAATGATTACAATACCTCATCTCAGAAATATAGACACCTGTTGAAGTTGAATATGACAACAACGATGAGGACAACAGTCTGAACAATGTAAATAGTGTAAATAATTACAATACCTCATCCCAGAAATATAGACAGATGTTGAAGGTGAATATGGCAACAAAGATGAGGACAACAGTCCGCATAATGTAAATAGTGTAAATAATTACAATACCTCATCTCAGAAATATAGACAGATGTTGAAGGTGAATATGGCAACAAAGATGAGGACAACAGTCCAAACAATGTAAATAGTGTAAATGATTACAATACCTCATCTCAGAAATATAGACAGATGTTTAAGGTGAAAATGTCAACAAAGATGAGGACAACAGTCCAAACAATGTAAATAGTGTAAATGATTACAATACCTCATCTCAGAAATATAGACACCTGTTGAAGATGAATATGACAACAAAGATGAGGACAACAGTCCGAACAATGTATATAGCGTAAATAATTACTATACCTCATCTCAGAAATATAGACAGATTTTAAAAATCATCTGGTAGGAAAAAAATGAATCGAATTTTGTTTAATATTCATTCCACCCTCAACAACGTAGAACCGCCACTGGTTCACATATGTTGCATAATAGGTGAGTGATGAGAAAGAGAAAGAAGTTACAGGGGGTATGGAAAATGACTAAGAGAGGATGAGAACATTGATGTGAAGAGAGCTGCATGAGAGTAGATTGGAAAGGGAGAATAACATGATACAAGCGTTATCAGAAAAAAAAAGGATGCAAGTCAAAGTCATAAGAGATGCCAATTGGCATTGCATTTAAACTCTTGGAAATTGTAACTTTCAGAGAAACAAGTATACGAATGAGAATTCCATAGGCGGAGAGTAAAAGAAAAAAAAAGCTCTTAGAGTAGAACTTGCGTTTACATTTGATTGGTTTCACCGTAAAAATGGTGGTTCGTAGTCTCGCTAGTCTAGTAGCAGGAGTAAATTCATGTAGTGGGGTCACCCGTAAGCTAAATACATCGAAGTAGAAGCCGTGAAAGTATTTGTAGAAGAGACAGAGGGAATCTACATTACGTCGGTGAGAAAGTGACTGGAGTTGAGCTACCAGGTCGGGATCAATTACAGGTTCTCTGTTGGATTTTTCCAAGAACCTCGAGATGAATAGCAGAAGCACCCGACCAGATTTGACAGTAATATTCAATGCACGGGTGGATGGTAGATTTATTTATGTGCAAGATGGATTCAGATGAGAAAAACTTTCTGGTCCTACAGTGAACCGACCTTCCTAGCAGCAGATTTAGCTATGGAATCAATGTAGTCATTCCACTTGAGGTCGACTGATAGTGTTAGGCCGACGAGGCGCAATGTTTTGCTCTAAGGGAGAGTAGCCTGATCTATGTTCATGGGGGATAGGAGTGATTCTCTGTGCGGTTAAATGATAGCAGCTTTGTTTTAAAATCTAAAATTTACTAGCCATTTCTTACCCAAGTCCACTACAGATTGGAGGTTTTTCAAGATCAGCAGCGAGGTTTGCTTTGTCAGCCTCGGCAGATTTCTTACTGAGGTGGGAGTAAATGGTGATGTCGTCAGCGTAGATGCCTACTTGGGACCTGATTACATCAGGGAGATCGTTGATGAAGATCAGAAAAATCGTAGGACCTAGAATAGAGCTTTGAGAGACACCCGCGTTCGTATACTAGTATCTAGCAGGATACCGATTCAGTACTACCTTCATTACACGATTTGAAAGGAATGAGTGGATTAGATCAAACAAGTGTCCAGTTATACCATAGCCCACTAGCTTGCGTAGAAAGCCAGCATACAAATGCTTTGGAGATATCTAGCACAACAGCTGGAGCTTCGCCGTTCTTATTCAGAGCCTGGTATATATGCTCTGTCATGGTCTTTAGCATATCAGCAGTAGACCTGATGAAGAGGAAACCATACTGTCTGTTTATCGGAGAAGAGGTCGTGGGCTATGAGCTGTTGAACTATTTTTTTGTTTTTAATCATTTCACCCCGAGCAAGGCAGAAACGCCACTGATATGCAGGGGGTTACATAAATGTAAAAAGATTAATTAGAAAAGAGTGAGGAGTACAAGCTAGTTAGAAAGGAACAATAGAAAGCTGAGAAAGCAGGTGCGATGACAGATACATAGGTGGAGAGAAAGTGAAGGTTATACAGGGGAGGGGAGAGAGCTAGAGTCCAGTGGTTAGTAGATGAGTATTAACTTTGCATTTAAATTTCTGGAGGTTGTAGCCGTCAGGAAAGCAAGAATACGGGAGTGAGTTCCACAGGCGGGAAGTGCGAGAGAGGAAGCTGCAGGAGTAGAATTGTCGTCTGCATTTGGCTAACCTGACTGTGAACGGGTGGGACCCAGTTGCCAGTCTAGTTGCACGGGTAAACACCTGTTGAGGAGGCATCAGTGACTTAAGCTCATCCGAGCAGAAGCCATGAAAGTATTCATAGAAGAGACAGAGGGAGGCCACATTTCGACGATGGGAAAGTGGCTGCAGTCGAGTTGCCAGATCAGTACCTATCACATTACAGACTCTCCTTTGGAGCTTGTCAAGAACACTGAGGAGAACGGCAGGGGCACCTGACCATAAATGGCAGCAGTACTCCATGCACGGACGGATGGTTGACTTGTATATAAGCAGGATGGATTCAGGTGGAAAAAATATCCTGGATCGACATAGTGACCCAATCTTCTTAGCAGTAGATTTTGCTATGGATTCAATATAGTGGTTCCATTTGAGGTCTGAGGACAGGGTAAGTCCGAGGAGGCGTAGTGTATTACTCTCCGGGAGAATCCTCTGGTCCATGCTTATGGGAGGCAGAAGAGGTTGCCTGTAATGGTTGACAGACAAGAGCTTGGTCTTAGAGGAATTGAAGTTGACAAGCCACTTCTTGCCCCAGTTCACCACAGAGTGTAGATCCCGCTCAAGGTCAGCAGCGAGATTATGTCTGTCCGCCACGACAGGTTTCTTACTGGAGCGGGAGTATATTGTAGTGTCATCTGCGTAGATGCCTACTTGGGACTTGATCTCATCTGGGAGGTCGTTGATGAAAATAAGGAAGAGCGTCGGGCCCAGGATAGAGCCTTGTGGGACACCAGCATTCGTGCTGTAGGACGAAGAGGCACGCCCATTCAGAACGACCTTCATTTTGCGGTTATTTAAGAAAGATTGGATTAGGTCAAGCAGGCGACCGGTAATACCATAACCGCGTAGTTTGCATAGGAGGCCAGGGTGCCAAACCCTGTCGAAAGCCTTGGAGATGTCCAGAGCAACCGCGCGAGCCTCGTCAGACTCATCAAGGGCCTGTAGCATGTACTCCGTTACAGTTGTTAGCAGGTCGGCTGTGGACCTGTCAAAGCGGAATCCATATTGCCTGTCGGAGAACAGTTTGTGGGCGGTGAGATGATGAACTATTTCAGCATTGATTATAGCCTCGAATACTTTCCCGAATATCGGTAGAAGACTGATCGGGCGATAGTTGGATGGGTCCGAGGGTTCACCACAATTCTTAAAGACAGGAACGACTGAGGAGAATTTCCAGCATGCAAGAAAGCAGGAAGCAGAAAGGCAGTAGTTAAACAGTTTAGAGAGGACAGGGGAAAGTTCAGGGGCACACCTCTTAAGGACTATCACCGGGATTCCATCGTCTCCACACGCCTTATGGGGGTCGAGTTTTGAAATTACTCTGGATACTACTGTCGGGGTAATATATACGTCGTGCAGTTTGGCCTCAGTTCTAATAGGGAAGTCGGGTGGGTGCACTCCGGACGAGTCGAATGTGGAGTTGGATGAGAATCTGCGGGCAAAGCACTCAGCTTTGTCCGCAGATGACGTGAGAACATCAAATCCATGGATTAAAGGAGGTATTGAGGATTTCCTATTGTTGAGCACTCGTTTACAAATCCTCCAATAGTCCTTGGAGCCGAACTTGCGGTCAGCTATGTGCTGTCGCATTCTCTCAGCAAACAATTTCAGCATTGATAATAGCCTCGAACCCTTTGACAAAAATTGGTAGGTAACTGATAGGGGTTTGAGTGTTCTCCAGAGTTCTTAAATACAGGAACCACAGAAGTAGGAAAGCAAGATAGTAGTTGTAGAGTTTAGAGAGGACGGGGAAGAGTTCAGGGTCACATTTCTTCCGGACAGAGCTTGGTTTTCCGTCACCTCCGCTTGCCTTACGGGGGTCAAGCTTTGGATTATTTAACACATATGGTATGAAGGTAATATCATAATCCATTTTCTTAACTTTTGAAGTATAATTTTATCCTCGGGTTGTTTTTTTGGTCTGTTACATACATTTTTATTATTTGTATCATAAAGCTTCGGCAGGTACGTTCAATATGCTTGGATGACTGACTACTTTTTTTACTCGTTTTCGTTTGCTCAGTGTGGGTTCGATTCCCATCTATATTTCATTTATAGCCTGGATGTTTTTTCCTCCTTTTGCTATAGGACCAAATCTGTCCTATTGTTTGTCTCATAGCTAGAGGGAAAAGTGATGTATTATATTATTAAGTAGCAATAAGTAGGAAATCAGTTTATTACTTCATAACAATATAAAACTGATCCCCCACTTTATGCTCAGTAGAAACCTTAATCATCATTCAAACTATTATAGTTAGTCAGTCAGTTAGGTGCCATACGTGATACACGCTTGGGCGATTATGTCTCGAAAGAGACATGACTGACTGGGCAGAAGATTATCCAGCAGTAGGTTGCCATTGTTTTCTGCGGTAGACTGGTTGCCAGCCAAGGCTATAGAACCCAATCTGTCCTGTTATTTGACTCATAGCTAGAGGGGAAAGAGATGTATTATATTATGAAGTAGTAATTAGTGGGGGATCAGTTCATTACTTTATAGCAAAATAAAACTAATCCCCCACTTTATGTCCAGTAGAAGCCCTAATCAGCTTTTCAACTATTATATTTAATCAGTCAATTGCCATACGTGATACACGCTTTGGGCGATCATGTCTCAAAAGAAACATTACTGGTTGGGCAGAAGATTATGCCGCAGTAGGTTGCCGTTAATTTCTGCGGTAGACTGGTTGCCAGCCAAGGCTACAGAGCCCAATCTATCCTATTATTTAACCCATAACTGGAGGAAGAAGTTTAATATGTTTCCTAAGGTTATTTGCACGCAATGTGAATTCAACGAATTCAACTGGAATTTGAATTGGCTCTCCAATTTCTCATTCCGAGATTATATCCACTGCACAACAACGCACATACAATCACCGGAATTAAATTTCAATGCGACGATTTTGAACCCAGACTTGATCTTTAAACACATTTACTTAAAAAATAAAAATGGTTTGCTAAAGAATGTTTGTAATTTCCATTTATCATCTCATACCTCAACTTTCAAATTGAGTGCAATGTAAAAATCAACCTATTCTATTGTAAATCATGCAGTTACATGAAGGATTTAGAGTAACGGAATTGATGGAGATGCCCAGCAACCAACACATATTTGAGAAAGACATAAGTGTAATCAAGAACCTCTAATGGCAGCAAACCGCCTGCAAGACAGGTAACGAATTCAGAAGATATACAAAGATAGAAAGGGATATAAGACAAGGATGTGTCTTTTCACCGGATCTCTTCAACATGTACAGTGAGATTATTCTGAGAACCCTAGATCTTATGACTAGATTTGTCATCGGAGGCCTCAATTTGAACAATATAAGCTACATAGATGATACAGTGCTGATAGCAGACACGGAAAGGAAACTACAAAACCTCCTACAGAAGGTAGCTGAAGAGAGTGACAAGGAAGGACGACAAATAAACTGCAAGAAAACTGAATGCATGGTCATCAGCAAAAAGAGCAGCCCAAAATGTCAAATACAGGTGAGGAATACTAAAATCAGACAGGTACAAAACTATTAATACCTGGGAAGTGTTTTCACAAAAGACGGAAAGTGTGACAAAGATATCCGAAGGTGAATTGGCATGGTGAAGGACGCGTTTCAGAAGCTGAGCAGAGTATTAAGAGACAGGAAAATTTCACTAGAAACGAAGAAGAGAGTACTGGATTGCTATGTGATGTCAGTTCTTCAATATGGCAGTGAATGCTGGACAATATAATCGAAGATGAAGGAAAAACTTAAAGCAACTGAAATGTGGTTCTACAGAAGGATGCTGCGGATATCATGGATCGAGCATGTGAGCAATGATGAGGTTTTAGAAAGGATTGAAACGAACAGAAAATGAATACTGAGCATCAGCAAGAGACAGCTGAAGTTCCTGGGACATGCAATGAGGAAGGAGGGCTTGGAGAACCTGATACTAACAGGCCAGATAGAGGGAAAAAGAGACAGAGGAAAGCAGCGGATAACATATCTGAAGAGTTTCATCAGGTGGATAACGGAACGAGAGTTGCGTGTTGTAACAGGAGAAAGCGCGCTAAGAGCCACCAGGGATAGGGAGACGTGGCAAACCATGATCGCCTACGTCTGAAAGGACAAGACACGAAGAAGAAGAAGAAGAAGAAGAATGAAATAACTGAAAGACCGTAAAGCTTCCCTTGTTTGGTTGGAATACGCTGACCTAAAAAGAGGAATTGGAAGTGTTATGATGTCTGTGAAGAAACAAGTCTTGTATACGAAAACCAAACCAGCAATATATACCACATTACAGAGAAGCTATGGTGTAGGTTTCGTGGAAGGAAACTAGAGGATATAATTCAGAGCTATAAAATGTCAACAGAGCGTAAAAAAGACATGATTGTTTGTCTTGCACTGTCTCTTCTCCAAAAATATGGCTACAACATGTCCAAGAAATGGTGCTTACCATCGAGGAAGAGAAAGATAAAGCAAAGATCTTTCGCTTTTCCAATGCGCCTTTGAAATTCTTGGTCACAATTTTCACGGTTAAAAGACTTCCAAGATAGTTAAATGTATTCGTTCTGACGCCTACATTTTTTATCTCGCCTCTTAGGCTATTCTTACTAACAACTATACTTTCTATCGTTAAAATTAATAGTTAGTCTTTTTTTCCTGCTTTTCTTTTACTTCCATTAAACTATGTCTGGAAAGAATATTTACAAAAAACCTTACCCTAACAATATTTTTTTCAGTTCTGCATTAAAAATGATACTGTAAATATCATAAAAGCAAAAATAGTAAAGATATCTTTTCAGATTTCAAAGTTTCCACAAGTTTGTCCCACATTCTCTGTTCGGTTTGTTCTGAATAAAAAAAAATAGAAACAGATTCGAGCGTTCTAAACTTGTATAAACGTTCCTCTTCGAGAAACCATTTACATTTTTATACCTGACTGTTGTTTTGTATGAAACTGAAAAAGGCTTAATAGTCGCTGATTCAAAATAATCTATCATCTGCTGGAAAAAAAACTTTCCCTACCAACATCAAATAAGTTTTATTATTTATTTGTATGCCCTGAGTTTACTTACCAGAATCAACTGGTAGCGGGTATTAGAGACCAAGTGGCAGTAAGTCTCTTTACTACTCTACCAGAACAATTCTTTTCTCTCTCTCTCTCTCTCTCTCTCTCTCTCTCTCTCTCTCTCTCTCTCTCTCTCTCTCTAGTCGTAATTAGTACAACACCGATTTCTAAGTAGCTAGGAGGCGATGCAAAAAAAGTTGTAGGAGAAGAAAAGAATAGCCATGCGGGTTCAAATTGATAGAAAGGCAAAAGTAGCTGAACTTACAGCAAAAATAGATAGATAGATAGATAGATAGATAGATAGATAGATAGATAGATAGATAGATAGAAAATGAAAAACTGAGATAGATAGATAGATAGATAGATAGATAGATAGATAGATAGATAGATAGATAGATAGATAGATAGTGATGCATAAAAAGAGCTAGGAGGAGAATGTCCAGACGAGTTCAAATTTATATAAAGACAACAATAGCTTAACTAACCAATCTTCACAGCGAAGGTGTACAGAAGATAATCTGAAAGTAAAACCTGTCGAAACTTGAAACAGACGAGCTGCAACAGGAGAAGAATAACTGGGTGTCACTCCAATCATATTTCAAACCAGAATTAGTGACAGATTAGCTCATGGAGCTCAGCATTTAGCTTCCTATGCCTACAGTCGTGAGATCTCAATCACATCGAGCACATTTGGCATGCGATGTAAACAAGTTCGAATTTACAATGTGCCGCGACCGAACCTAGAAGTATTACTTGAAGCAATAATAACGACATAAACTAGAACTTTCTTTAAAGTAAAGTAAAAACGAAAATCAGTCAGTTAAGTGCCATACATAATACCAGCTTGGGTGATCATGTCTCGAAAAAGACATGACTTGCTGATCAGAAGGTTTTCTAGCAGAAGGTACCATTACTTTCTGTAGTAGACTTGTCGCTGGTTCTGTGTTAGACTGTCCTGCTATTAACCCATAGCTGGAGGGAGAACTGACGGATCCATACTTTTCCCAAGGGTATTTTCAACAAATTCAACTGGAATTCAATCTCGGCTCTCCGATTTCTCGTTCCGAACCGATATCCACGTCATCATCGCGCATACCCCAAAGTACAAGTTATATATAATGCATATGTACCTATATATGCAGAAAAGAATGATATTGAATTTGTCATGTTGGCAATAAAAAATAATGTTTATTATTTTGTGCGTATCCTGTAGATAGATAGTGCGCAAAATGGCAGAGATAAATTGCCATTAAAATTCCACATTATATTTTTCTCTATTGCTAAATTCCTTCCTACCTTCGGGCAAATGTTACTATTTCGGCCTCTTTAATTGGGTGATGCCTCAAAGTTCTGCGGCTACAGACAATCTGATTGGGGCTCGTCATTATCGATGCACTTTTTTCAGTCCGCGTATGAACTTAATAAAGCGTAATTTAGCTATAGTGAAATTTTCTTCCTTGCTACTTCGACAATGAATGAACACGCGCTGATATACAGGAAAAATATTCTTAACTTTATTTGACGTACATGAGGATTCAATATGTTCAATGTACGCATTGACAAGGCTGTAAATATTGCCCCGACTTATATTGTGTTGTGTATTTTCAAGGTGAGCAGAGAAAAAAAAGTATATTCTCACATAAATATTTACTTTGATGAAAATTATGGTTAGAATATGTCCTAGGTATCGTTATATATATATATATATATATATATATATATATATATATATATATATATATTTGAGCAGCAATCTTTCTTTTAGACATGTTTCGTTAAAAACGACCGACAAGGAACATTTTATTCATTTTTATTTAATTTTTTCCAGTATTCTTACATGTTTACTTTTTGCTAAAGATAAGGAATGTGAAACTGTTCCAAAATTTTCAAATTTTCCAAGCGCTTTCAGCCACTTCACTGGCCATTTTCAAGAATATTATTTTTCCGGTATTGTTATTATGTCCTCATGTTTGACTTTAATGTCATTGTGTGTGTGTGTGTGTGTGTGTGTGTGTGTGTGTGTGTGTGTGTGTGTTTAAGAAAAGGATAATTCTTCAAAGCTCTCACGTGACAAGCACGACTGGGCTTCACGTGAGCGTATGTCTATTCTTTTTTTAATATGTTACTGTATCTAAACTTATTTATAAATGGAAATTTGTGTGTGTGTTTCTGTGTGTCTGTGTGTGTCTGTTACCTATAGACTCCGAAACGGCTGAACTAATTTTCTTGAAAATTTACACAGTTCTACTATAAGCGTCTGCGAGTGTCCTTAGCTAGGTTTTGTGTCGATGTATCCCCAATGAATATAGAAAATCGATAATCGATAAAATCACGAGACCATTTTATTTTTTCTTTCTTTAAATATAAGGTTATAGATCTTTTCAGGGTCATCATTAGAATTATCCTGGTTGTGGGGACCTGAAGATTCATTCTTTGTGTAGGATTTTGTTCTTATGGCAGATTTTTCTTATGGTAGGTTTCCTCCTGAAGGACGGCTCCTTGTTTATCAACTGGAAGAGCCATACTGGACTTTTTATTTCTATTTGTATTTCTCATATTTTCCCACGAATGACACAAGGGTCCAAAAGTCCACCCAAAGTTGCCCGGCACGTTGAGTAACGGTCTTTTACAAGCAGAGTCCCGAAGTCTCTAGGGGATCGTTTGTGACCTCATAACGCAGTAGCCATTCACTCCTCGCACGATTAACACCTTCAGTTGCGGGTTGTTGTTCGGATTTTTCTTTATCCTAAATGGGTTGCCAAGCGGCAGCTGACACAGACGCGATTGGAATTCAAAGAGAAAGACGCTGGTTAAAAATAAATTGTTGCTACTATCACTAGTCCTTGTAACAAAAAAAAAAAATTTAATGGTCTATTTATGTGTATGGGTGTATTTGTATATGTGCGTATCTGTATGATTGTGGGTGTACATACGCCTGTAAATGTCTTTGTGTACGTGTAGGTGTGTGAGTGTGTCTTTATCCAGAACTTTTTTCATGTGTATGCATATGTATATGCGTTGTACCAGAAACAGAAACAAATCAGTCAGTCAGTCAGTTAAAGGCCATACGTGATACACGCTTCGGGCGATCATGTCTTGAAAGAGACATGACTGACTGGGCTGAAGATTATCCTGCAGAAGGTTGCCATTGCTTTCTGCGGTAAACTGGTTGCCAGCCAAGGCTATAGAACCCAATCTGTCATGTTATTTGACTCATAGCTAGAGGGGGAAGAGATGTATTATGTTATTAAGTATTAATTAAAGGGGGATCATTTTATTACTTCATAACAATATAAAACTGACCCACCACTTTATACCCAGTAGAAACTTTAGTCATGTTTTCAACTATTATATTCAGTCAGTCAGTTAAGTGCCATACGTGATACACGCTCAGGGCGATCATGTCTCGAAAGAGACATGACTGTCTGGGCAGAAGATTATCTCGCTGTAGGTTGCCATTGCTTTCTGTGGTAGACTGACTGCCAGCCAAGGCTATAGAACCCAATCTGTCATGTTATTTGACTCATAACTGGAGGGAAGAGACTGATTAATGCCTTTCGCAATGGTATTTGCGCGTAAGTGAATGCAACAAATTCACCTGGAATTTGAACTCGGATCTTCGATTTTCTCGTTCCGAGCCGATATCTACTGCACTACAACGCACATCGAAACAAATCATTCTCATCGTTATGCTTTATACCTTCATTCGTGCAAGTAAATCTATAAACATTCCCGTCACTTTTGTGTGGGTCTATTCGCATGCATTCTACTTAAATATAAAAAATGAGTATCAATTGAACAGTGTAGGTATTTTTCCGAAATTTGCTAAACACAGAACATTGTTTTTCTTTCATTCGGTTAGCATAAAAGTTCCGATATAGACCACAAAACTATGCGTTGCAGGACAAAAGATTCCGATATAGGAACTTTTATGCTAACCGAATGAAAGAAAAACAATGTTCTGTGTTTAGCAAATTTCGGAAAAATACCTACACTGTTCAATTGATACTCATTTTTTATATTTAAGTAGAATGCATGCGAATAGACCCACACAAAAGTGACGGGAATGTTTGTAGATTTACTTGCTTATAAAAATATTACAAAAATCTTAGAATCGTTATTTAATTTTCTTATGTCCTTGTAAAACTCCTCTAGTGACAAGCATTTGCTTTATGCAAGCACACAAAAATAAATATGTGTGAGGTTATAAACTCTTGGTTGTCGCTTCTTCGTTGATCTAAAGATACATTTTGACGATAGATAATTTTTTATAACCCTGTTGTGAACAATATGTTGGCTTGCAAACAGCTTTTGAGAGACGAAAGATAACAAATAAAAAGATTAAAATAAAAAAATTATATTACCAATTTTATTTTTCGTCAAAGAAACCACATCGACAAAAATTAACTCGGCAAAAATATCTCTGCATGTTCGTGTAAAAGGTGAGAAGAGTGTTGTCTTAAAAGGACGGTTTTGTAGCCATTGAGTATTGTTTCCGTTGAAGAGTGTTGTTCGGATAATATTTTCTGGGCATTCAGAATTGATTTTGTCTAAATGTGTTGTCCTGAAACGCACAGTTCTGTGGCCCTTGAGAGTTGTTATCGTTGAAGAGTGGTGTCTTGAAAGGCAGGGGTTTTCAAACTTTTTGACATACGGAACCTCTTTATATTTCAAGTTCTAGTCTAGGGACCCACTATAAATAACGTTGACATGTAATAGGCGATAGTGCAAGCTTTTGTCATTTGATAACATTGATAAGTAAAAATAAATATCCAGACATTGAAAATTTATACTTTGAATTTCAAGGACCACAGTTTGAAAACTCTGGTTGAAAGGGACTCTTTTGTGGCAATTGTTATTGTTTGAGGAGTGTTGGTCTAAAAAGGACAGCTTTGTGGTTATTGAGAATGTTTGACGTTGAAGATTCTTGTCCTAAAGATTTGAACCTCTTAAACCCAAAAGAACGAGAAGTGACAGAGACAGTGTTAAAAACCACATTTTTCTGTCCTAAGGCATCTAATCACTGAAATCACGTAAGACTGTAGAGGATAAGAAATTGATTAAAATCAACCTTCTTCACTTTTACAAAGATTCACAACAATGTGTGAAATCCAGGTTTTCCCAAATAGAAAAAGGATTGATCATCTGCTTAAATAAAAAATCAAAACCAGATTTAGCAAGTAGGTGTTAAAATGATTTTTGATGGATGGGAGCGACTTGCAAGACCAAAAAGGACTTCGCGTGTCAGTGCGAAAATATCTAGATTACAATAAAAGGACTTCATCAATGTCAGTCAAGTCAGTAGGATGGAAGCAGCAAGAAAGACAACACTAAAATGTAACTTCAAACTTCAAGCGACTCGGACATTGTCCTTTTTCTCTTTCTCCTTATCTCTCTCAACAATTACTACTACGAATATTTTGTACGAACTCTTGATACTCTTAACATTCTCATTGAACATTAATTTCTACGAATTCTTGTTATTGCTCCTTTAATAAATTTCTTTTTCTAATGCAAGATGTATATTTTATTATTCCACTCTTCTACACTAATCCACACATTCCAACCTGCCGACAAACAACCTTCTGACGATAATAATTCTGCATAAAATCCTGTAAAGCTGTAGGGAGTTCGGTTATGTATGGCACAAGGTCAAATCAAAAGAATACTAACCAGCAATAGCTAAAAGTCTGGTTACCATAAACAAAATAACATCGCCTTCTGAATTATTTTAAATTATTAAGAGAAATGTTAGAAAGACATGGTTTCGGTTAGTAAACGCTTATTTTTCGTATAGAAAATTTAGTATTCTTATCAGAAATTTAATAACATAACAATGATTTGATGGCTGAATAATTCTGCTGTAAACCTTTATGAAGAAAGAGTATATCTAAACGCTATAGAAACTTTTACATCAGCCTAATTTCATCGATTTTCTATTATCCTCTCATATTTATCTATCTCCCGTCTCCACCAGAAGCATAGATTAAATACCTTCTCATAATAATCAAGTTATTAAACTCTATTTGAAACCAGGTTTTTATTTTTATTTTTCTTTCTCTACGCTTTGTTCATAATTGGTCATTGAACGTGCTACGTATGACTCTACGAGTAGAGTTCTTGTTAAGTGCCATTGTCCCAAATGAATTACACTGAAGCTCATCAGGTTTAATTACGTTCTTGTTAAAATACCCAGTTTTCTTACGGAGCTATTTAGTACGTTCGGTAAGGATTACGGAAATCCGTTGCCCTTGATGGTATGTCTTCTTATGGTTCTACAGATCAGCTGTCATGTGATTCACTGAGTACAAACTAGAGTAGACCGTAAAAGACAAAGAAAAAGACCTCAACCGTAATCTTTGAATGGCATTTGATGAATAATATCGGATCACAGACGGGTAGGTACAGAGAATTTTAAATAAACAAAAAAAAACCCTTATCCTACTGATTCGAGCACAAAAGATAATTTTTGTTATCATCAGAAGTTATTAGAAGTTTTTTTTTTCAACTTTATTCAAATAAGTCGACTGGAGTGCACTGTATTATAACAGCTGGGTTTTGACTTTGAATTTTGTTTAACGGCATATCAACCTGTGGATTATTATTTAATACCAAAAAGGTGGGTTTTATAGGTATTTTTTTGAATGTTCGGTTATAGTGAGAAGGTTGATTTAGTCAGATTTTAATGATTTTTTTTGTTTTTATTCTTTTTTATTTTAGAAAACTGAAAATGTTTTCTAGTTTAGTGTTCAAAAATGTTTTGCTGAGAATTTTTTTTCCTTCAAAAATATGTTATGGTAATAATTTTTCTTCAAAAATGTATTGTTGGTAATATTTTTTCTTCAAACATGTATATTTTTCTATAAAAGTCTATCTTTAAACATATATTTTTATAAAAGTGTGTTTTTATATTTTCAAAGTGTTTTGACACCAGCTTGGGGGTTAACTATTTGCCTATAACTGGGACCCTAACAGGTGCTACCACACCGGGTCAGGGTGGATCTGGAAACAACAACAATTAGGAGGTGGTCCCATGTTCCTCACCATCTCCCAATCACAGGCCTTGCTGCCGGATGCAGTTTACCGTCATGCCCAGGACCTATAACAACTGATGTAATTTTTAAAAAATAGCCCAAATGTCATAACATAAATTTCAGCGTAAAAATTTACTTCAAGATTTTTAGCTTAAAATTCCATGTATTTCTTTCTTTTTATCGATGCCACCCTATGCAAGGCAATAAAGCCACTGAGATACAAATTGTTACTGTGTGTAGAAGAGTTTGAAACATAAACATTTACAAGGAGCAACAACAAAAGAAGAGTAATCAGGAAGACATTTGACAGCGATTTATACTGCATTTAAATTTTTGCAGATAAAATTTGGCTGGAAACCATAGGATCGGAAGGGAGTTCCACAACTGAGAATGGCGAGAAAAAAACCTGTGAGCATAGAACTGCATCTAGCCAGCTTAACTGTAAATTGATAAATATTTTATTTTTGAAAGTTTTTTTAATAAAGGTAAATATGTAAAGGAGGCTGTGCATTGTGATGCAGTAGATATCGACTCGGAACGAGAAATCGGGGTGCCGAGTTCGAATTCCAGTGGAATTCTTTGCATTTACTTACGCACAAATACCCTTGGGGAAGGTATTAATCCGTCTAGTTCTTCAAGTTATGGGTTAAATAACAATAATAATACACTTCTTCCCACTCTAGCTATGAGTCAAATAACAGGACAGATTGGGTTCTATAGCCTTGGATGGCAACCAATCTACCGCAGAAAGCAATGGCAACCTATTGCGGGTAATCTTCTGCCCAGTCAGTCATGTCTCTTACGAGATAGGATCGCCCAAAGCATGTATAACGTATGGCACTTAATTAACTGACTGAATTTAATAGTTGGTAACATGATTAAGGCTTCTACTAAGCATAAAGTGGGGATCAGGTTTATATTGTTATGAAGTAATAAAATGATCCCCCTTTAATTACTACTTAATAACATAATACATCTCTTCCCCCTCTAGCTATGAGTCAAATAACATGACAGATTGGGTTCTATAGCTTTGGCTGACAACCAGTCTATCGCAGAAAGCAATGGCAACCTACTGCGGGATAATCTTCTCTTCAGTCAGTCATGTCTCTTTCGAGACATGATCGCCCAAGAGTGTATCACGTATGGCACTTAATTGACGGACTGAATATAATAAGTAAAAACATAATTAAGGTTTCTATTGGGCATAAAGTGGGGGGTCAGTTTTATATTTTTACGAAGTAATAAACTGATCCCCCACTAATTACTGTTTAATAATATAATACATCTCTTTCCCCTCTAGTTATGAGTCAAATAATAGGACAGATTGGGTTCTACAGCCTTGACTGGCAACCAGTCTACCACAGAAAGCAATGGCAACCTACTGCAGGATAATCTTCTGCCTAGTCAGTCATGTCTCTTTCGAGACATGATCGCCCAAAGCGTGTATCACGTATGGCCCTTAACTGACTGACTGAAGCGTGTTTTATTAACAAATTTGTTAATTTGAAAGAATTTATAGATTTTTCCTGACAAAATAAATCATCAGTTAAATTCAGTTTGAAATACTTTGAAATACTTACGTATTTTACTTATTGAAATATTAAATTTATTCTGTTAGCTTGAAATTAAAACTACCTTAATTTTCGGCGTACAGGTCTACCTGGCATGCAAATAAAGTCAATATTTACAACTCAGTTAGGCATATACCTACTGTATAAATCGACCCATAAAAATAAGATAGGCTAAAAAATTTCATCCTACCGATTATTACAGAGTGTCACACCACGGACAGGTATATTGAAACATTACGTGGGTTATTAGATAGCGATTGATACTGCATTTAAACTTTTGCAAATTAAAGTTGGGTAAGAAGCATGGAGGCGGAAGGGTGTTTCACATGCTAGAATTTAAACCTTTAAGCATAACGTAGGCTACCAATGGCCCAAAACTTAGCCTATGAAGTTAGGGTACCGTATATTGTATCGGTATAATTTAGTGAATATTTATGATGCGGTCCTGCCGGCTGGCTGTGTCAACCCGGTCACGGAAACCAATTATGATGAGGCCCGGAACCTGAGTCAGGGTTTATGCTGTCGACAGGGCATCAATTATGACGACGCTCTTGGTTCGCTAGTCATGATGGCCTCGTCACAGCAGCTGGTCTTCGTGTCGTCTCTTACAACGGTGTTCCTTCCTGCCCACGCTGTGAATTTTGATCTCAGGAAGACACGTTGAAAACCCGGTAGCCGTTTCTTTTTCACTTCGAACCAGACCGGACACACGTGCACACTTGTGTTGAAAAAAAAAAAAAAGAACGGCAGCAAAAATAAATAAATAAATTCTATGACGTCTGGAAAAGTTGCGGAAAAGTTTTTATATGAAAAAAATAGCAAACAGAAATAAACAGTCGTCGAATTCCTATTTTTACAACGGAGCGAAAGTTTTTAGTCTGAGATTAATGGTTGTTCACTTCAATCGGAGATTTCAAGTTTTTCTTCAAGTTTTGACGGTTTCAAAACTAAGTCTTATCAGGACTGTTCGACGAAGCCTTACGGAAACAGCCGAAGTTGGGTCTTTGTGTGTGGGGACGACGACGGCGGTAAGTCGTCTTGTCATTTTAGCTTGGTACGGAAATCAATCTCTCAACTTCAAGTTTAACTCTTTCTCAGCTCTTTCTGTTTCCATACATTTTCAGCCAGGACTCTATCGGAGGCGCATTATTTGACTTTAACTCTTTTAAGTCGGTCGGCGACAGGCTTCTCTATGTTTCTTTACATCTTATGTCAGGAGCTATCGGAAACAACCGTCACTGTCTCTACTGTTGGCCCCCTCGGTGCGGCAACCGTCTCTACGGCTGGCACCCAAACGGCATGGATCCCGGTTGGGAACACTTTTCCCTTAGTCGTTACAACTCTGGGCTGAGAACCGGCTGGACTCCAACTGATTTTGGTCATCTAGGCTCTGGTTTTTATGCGTGTCCCAAATTCTGTTGGGAGGTGCGTGATAGACACGGGGTGTTCATGAAAATCAAATCTTTAACCAATGTGATTACTCCCAGCTCGCATCATGAGGTGGAGTGATTTTCTCCCTTTGTTTTAACCAATGAATAGCAATATTTCTATTGACGTAATTTCTTTTCTTCTCCCCGATTACATCATTTTTTCGGTTTTCAAATTTTCAAATATTTTCCCAACGAAATTTATTATTCACTTTATTCCCATAGACAAAATTTAACCCTTTTAACCTCATCAAAAATTTTCGACAGTCGTGTTTTGACTACCAATATTTTTCAGTTCCACCGGCTACAAGGGCCCAAAGCTCTCAGCTGCAAAAATATATTTTCCTTTTTATTCTCTTCAATTTTCAGCTATTTATTTTCAGATTTTACAAGTTTTATAACAAATAATCTATTTTTAACTTAACTCATATTACGATTGACAATAAACTGCAAAATCAATAAAAAAAATACTACTAGTAAAAATTCCTTTCGCTCCGTCGTACTAAACTTAGGATTACATTTTTTTTACATGCAATATTATAATATTATATATATATATTTACAAGCAAGGCAATTACGTGCTATACATTTACTCTTAGCGTATCAGCTTTTTGACGCGTTGTGTTGTAGCATAAATAGAATACTGAACTTGTGTTATTATGTTATTTTATATTAATGTCTGTGTTAATATGCTATCTTCTGTAGGAAGTCTTGTAGTTTCCTTTCCGTGTCAGCAATCAGCACTGTATTGTCTGCATACCGTATATTATTCAAATTATGGCCTCCGATTACAAATCCTGGCATAGCATCTAGGATCCTCATAATAGTTTCGCTGTACAAGTTAAACAGATCCGGTGAAAAGACGCATCCTTGTCTTACGCCCTTACTATTTTTGTATATCTGCTGGCTTCGTTACCTGTCCGTATGTAGACAGTTTGCTGCCAGTACAGATTCTTAATTACTCTTAAGTCTTTCCCAAATATATCGAGGCTGCTGAGCATCCCCATCAATTCTTTGTGGCGTATTGTGTCGAACGCCTTTGCATAATCGATTCATTTGTATTGCCCTTTCGGAGAGCATCCTAATCATAAATATGGCGTTCCTTGTTCTGATGTCTTTGACGAATCAGCACTGTTCTTGTCACAAACCCGCACTTCACCGTCTAATAAAATTTTAAATTTTATTTCTTCTATAATATTCATCATATTTTATAATAATTATTATTCGAGTTTAATTTTAATAAAATTTTAAATCAGAGTGTTTCTATATTTTCGTGAATATTTTTTGGCAAATTTTATAATTCCAATAAAATTTATAACCACTTCCAGCCGACTGACTTAATTATTCAGAATTAAATAATTTCAGGCGAAAATCAAAATAAACGCAGTTTTTTAATTTTAAAGGCACTGTATACGTTTTTAATATAAACCCATCATCCCGTACATTGCGCAGACTGCACCAGCATTGCGTTAACCACATATATCTAATTAGATTTAAATTATGTAATGGTCTCTCTGTTCCCAAAACCTGAACATTATGTTATGCATGAAACCCCGAGTTGTACTATCAGTGAGTTTATATATATATATATATATATATATATATATATATATATGAACAAGGATTTGTACCCACAGAAAGAAGTAATTGCTCTGAACAAAATTGATGTCATCATACTACCCTAACCTGAGGAACATTTCGGCCAACACGTTTTCAAAGATATTCGTTGGTTTTATTAAGAATTGTTAATGCAAGACATAGGAGAAAAGCAAAAGCTTAACCTACAAAAACGGGTGGGGGCGAAGATGGAGCTCATCTAAAAATTAAATTTTAATCAAAATAGTTAAAATGTAAGGGGGTGGTTGAGTGTTACATTTTTCCATTTTATCACACTTATGGAATTGTGTGTTTACACCCCCTTACATTTTAATTATTTTGATTAAAATTTAATTTTAGACGAGCTCCATCTTCCCCACCCCCCACCCGTTTTTGTAGGTTAAGCTTTTGCTTTTCTCCTATGTCTTGCATTAACAATTCTTAATAAAACCAACGAATACCTTTGAAAAGTGTTGGCCTAAATGTCCTCAGGTTAGGGTAGTATAATGACGTCTATTTTGTTCAGAGCAACATATATATATATATATATATATATATATATATATATATAGTAATATTTTTATTATTGGAATTTATAACAAAACATTTTTTGCTACACAAGAGCTGGCATGTTTCGGTGCTATTTCTAGCATTCCATCAGGCAATACGTACGACACGACAGCTCTTGTGTAGCGAAAAAATATTTTTATTATAGATTTTAATAATAGAAATATTGCTACAAATATTGTTGTACTAAGCATCGAGCATTGTTAAAAAAGTAAATACTGCGAAATGTGCAGTGTTATTCCATTAATTCTTCTTCCTACTATGATATTATATATATATATATATATATATATATATATATATATATATATATATTATGTTATATAATCAAACGGTATATACAGATTTATTTCTATCGCCCTGATTATTTACGATGAATTTTTGTTATGAAAAATCCTGCCGAATGACAATCTTGCCGGATATTTTACCTCATTTCATTCCTTTTTTATTTTTTCATATTCATAAAAGAATTGTAGGAATGAACCAAAATGACCTCAGGTCAGATCCTACTACCATGCAGAGAATACATTGTTTCTTTTACCCTCTCTGTCTCTAAATAACTCCCAAGAACTAAGATACCCAAATCTATTCCCTTTTCTTTCTCTGCTACTATTTCTCTTTCCCCTACTCTCTCTATCTCCCTGACCCATGCTTGACCTAAAGGATTGGCCAGTCCCTCTCTGGCTTCTAAGCAGGCAACATGTGTTCTGTTGCCAGCAGACAATTAACACGAAAGTATGTAAAAATAAGAAAATAAAATATTCCTCTCAACGCTAATATTTGTATCCACTTCTTTGTCAATTATACCCACAAAGATACCAAATATTACAGAATCTTCATTTTGTAAGTAAAAAGAGATAGTCGTCTTTTTTGTAGAAATGTCCGTCATCATATTTAAATATATATAGATAGTTCTGTATTTGGGCAGCATTCCCTCTTTTATACGAGTTTCATTAAACACGACTTTCTACGACTTCATAATTAAGATAGTTTTGGGGGGAGGGGAGGGTTTGTTTGTTTTATACCATATTTCATCCCTTTTTTATCTGTTCATATTGATAAAAGAATCTTCAAATCATGGTCGTCTTCTGTTGTAAAATGGCCGTCCATATATATATATATATATATATATATATATATACTTCTGTATTTGGGCAGCAATCCCTTTTTTATACAAGTTTCATTAAATACGACTGACGAGGTGGTGTGGTTAAATTTTTCTGTTTTGGTTATAAAGTCAAATGTTCAGTATGTCCGAAACCTTTCGTCTATTCTTTTAGCCATAATCAAGAATGTTTTATACCGAAACACGTTTAAAAATAACCGACAAGATATGTCTATTTAATTTTTTATTATACCTACACAACCTTTAGATAAGCTGTTGTCCAAAATAGTGGATAAACTGTCCGAAGTTGATATCTTGTTATGTTTATACAAGTACTTTCGAATTTGCTAACATTATCAAGAACTAAAGTGGTGTCAGTCTAGCAGTTCTAACTTCTTCGTCTGCGTCTTGGTATTCATGCGTAAGTTTGAAATCGTCTAACGTGACGTCATATGTAACTTCTACTGGAAACGAGGCTGTACAAAAAGAAAAGCAATTTGGTTGTCGACTTTTAGGATATCATCTATTTTTTTTTATTTCCATCTGGAGAAACTTTACTCTTCATTATAATAAAGACCGTTGTGAATTTATTTGCATATATATATATATATATATATATATATATGTATATATATATATATATATATATATATATATATATATATATATAAAATAGCACACTTGGTATACTATCCAGAAAAATTCCGATAGAGACGAACTCAAAAGAACTCGATGTTAAATTCATTTATTTAATTTAACAGAGTAATATAGTTTAGAAAAGATTCTTGATTTACTACAATTCCAATGGGTAATGCATATTTCACTGCATAATGAAGTTATTACTGCGGCTCGTCAGACCCAAATGGTACAACAGTTGATCCTGAAAATGTCCCCCAAAAATCTTTCATACAGAAGCTCACATGTTCATATTTAGAATAGACATTTGTAACGGTAATTTACAAAACAATTCTCGCTCATTTAAAAAAAGAACCCCAAAGAATAGAAAAAAGCAAGTATGAATAAAAAGTAGATGATTGATTAATGTAAAGAAGATAAAAAAGAAAACAAAAAAGAAAAAACCGAAAAAAAAGAAAGGATAAATGAAAATAGACAGTATCCAGAGAAATAAAATGTTAACTTCATGTATCGACATAGTGTCTATAACGACGCGTCTGCTTTCTTAGAAAAACATTTAACATTGAAATTTAGTTTCAAATATAATAGGATATATTTACGGTACAAAAATAAATTGTACATCATATATATATATATATATATATATATATATATATATATATATATATACACTAGTATCATAGCCCGGCGTTGCCCGTGCAACTCAGAACATTTTAGTTGTAGGAGAAGATGCCATTTTTTATTTTATATATTTTATTTTTGCTTGAAAAAAACCCTTTTTGTTTTAAAATATTTCTTTTGTTTCAAAATTACGGAAAAATATTCACATTTTTTGTTGACCAAATGAATTTTTAAAACTTCGGAATAAAAATTAAATATAAAGTCTTTTTTTTAATAAAAAAATATTTTAGTTGCGTTTGACACGTGTGATTTGGTTTCTGTAAACGTAAAACGCCGAAATAAATATTAAATATAAAGGCTCATTTTTTTTAATAATAAATATTTTAGTCGCATTTGACACGTGTGATTTGATTTCTGTGACGTAATTCAGCAACCATCTTAAATCTTAGATGGTTTACAGAGCAAGCAAATATAAACAATCGTGTCCATTGGCCAAAGAGTGCGAAAGAGAAAATTGCTGAACTTAAACTCAAAAAGTACGTGTCGACCTGGCTTCCCTATATATATATATATATATATATATATATATATATATATATATATATATAGTGTTTAATTGTGATAATGTTTAACACCAAAGTTCTTCTTTTTTCAATGGTTTTACTGATGAAATGTATTTTGGCAAGGAGTTTTTGCTTTTTATCGTAAAGTGTTAAATATTGGTGTGGGGTGGAGATTGAGCGTTGATTAGAACAAAATGCTTGTCTTCCTTAACTGGCAAATAGCCCTGACGAGCGAGGATATCATAATGGTGCCCTCACGAATCTTCGAAGTCGGTATGAATTTCCTCATTTAAAGAGACAATTTCTTTGTACTTGTAGATAGATAGATAGATAGATAGATAGATAGATAGATAGATAGATAGATAGATGTGAGTTTGTGACCCTGGGTCTCACGCTCTTGCGTTCATCAGAAAAGTTGATTTATTTTTTTTGAAATTGGCTACATGTAGGGCTGCCTATATTGGTGTATTTTTGTAGAAGTGGGAGAAAAATTAGGAGGAAAATCTCCCACTTCCACAAAGATACACCAATATACGCAGCCCTACATATAGCCAATTTAAAAAAAAAAAAACTAGTTAGTTTGTCTGACGATCGCAAGAGCATGAAACCCAGGCTCATAAATTCACACCTATCTAAATGAATATGTTAGCACTATCACTGATATTGAGCGCTTTCAAATAAGTACCGCACATATATTATATATAAATAATATAATATATAAATAACAAATTGCACATATATATATATATATATATATACATTTCACACACACACACACACACACACACACACACACACACACACACACACATATATATATATATATATATATATATATATATATATCCCTCTGTCACGCTCATGGAGAGAGACAATAGCGAGGTAGCGTAGATATAAATATACTGTTTAATTATAAACAAAGTACCTACACAAATACGAGTATCTATTAAAAATAATGTTCAAACAAATAAATTAAAATATATCAGTTGTTAATCAATTTTTTAAATCTCTGGAGAATTCTGTAACATTTAGTAATATATGAGAAACCTAACGTCTGCCTTAAATGAATATAAGACACTAATAGAAAATATTGCATCGGATGTTGCACCAGTGTACCTAAAATGATAGACTAGAAAATGGTAGTTTAAAATTCATGAAAGATGGCAAATCTAAAATACTACTTGTGCATTGTCATTCAGAGAAAGTTTAGTTACTAAAGTGCTTCACTTGCTCTTAATGAGTTACTGAAGTCGTTAATCAAATAAATCAACAGCAGTTAAATTTTGCGCTGAGCTTTGCCGTCTCTTTAAACAGATCTCTGACGATAAAAAACGCATTCACGGTAAAATGGCAGTAGCTGATGCAATATAGCTATCAAAGAATGATTTTTTTTTTATAATCGTGTCGCTCCAAGCAAGCATTGTTGTGCAGGGGGTTACATAGGAGGAATGTTATGAGAAATGAGAGGATTGAAAGTTTTATGCAAACACTTTATATCCTAAATATATTTTTAAACGAAACTCTCGATTTTGTGAGATATTATTTTAGGTAAAGCAATATGCCTTTCTCTTCTCCAAGTCAACTGCTGATGTGTCAACGATTATTAATGAAAGAGTTTATCTAGCTTTAGACAAGAATGGTGATTCTCTTGCTTTAAACAGCAGGTAATTTACAAGGTTTTCGAAGATAGTTGACAGGGTTTAACATACTAGTCTTCTTCACAAGTTGAAAATTTATGGTATTTCTGGGTCGATTTTGAACAGATTCATTTTATTAAATCGCGAAATGAAAGTTATCTTGAATGGCCACTCTTCTCGATCGTTTTACATAAATACAAGTGTTCTTCAGGGCTCTCTCCTTGAACCTATGTTGTTCCTAATTTTCATCACCTACATTTCTGAATTCATCAGTTCTCAATTCGTGCAGGTGTTAAAAAATTCACAATCCATCGAGTTGTTTTGAATGGCCACTCTTCTATGTCGTTTTGCATTAATGCAAGTGTTCTCCAGGGCTCTCTCCTTGGACCTATGTTGTTACTAATTTTCACCAACTACATTTCTGATATCATCAATTCTCAATTCGTGCAGGGGTGAAGGAATTTCCAATCGATCAGGTTGTTTTGAATGACCACTCTTCTAGATCTTTTTTTCATTGATGCAAGTGTTCGCCAGGGCTCTCTCCTTGAACCTATGCTGTTCTTAATTTTCATCAACTACATTCCGGATATCATCAATTCACAATTCGGGCAAGAGTGAAGGATTCACAATACATCAGGTTGTTTTGAATGGCCACTTTTCTAGATCGTTTTGCATTAATACAGGTGTTCCCTAAGGGCTCTATCGTCGGATCTATGTTGTTCCTAATTTTCATCGACGACTTTGTTATTGCCATCAGTTCCCGACTTGGTATGTATACTGATGACACATCTATTTACTCCCATCTTAATAGCAACTCTGTTTGGTTCGATAAGGTCAAATTGGCAGGTGATCAAAAAATGACAAACAATCTCTTGTTAAACGGGACAAGGAGTGGCGTGTTAATTTTTAACGCATCCAAAACAAAAAACCCTTTTTACCTTCATCTGTATGGCTGATGCTAACCTTCTGGAGAGTGACTCGTTGTGTCTTCTCTGACTAACGTTTTTCGCTGAAACGTGTATATTGAATCAACTGCTAAGTCTGCAGCTCGAGAGGTTCGTTCACTATATCATGCTAGACAATGTTTCTTGCTATAATCTTACATCATATAATAATTCTGCTTGTTCCTTCCTTAGTTAGTTAATTGCTTAGTTACTTAGTTACTTAGTACCTCAGTCCGTTACGCCACTGAAGAAAGATAACACACTTACTCTCTACACGAGCTTTTCCTTCCCCTCTATCTTTTTATAATCTCCTCAGCCTTTCTCTCACCTTCGCCAAACGGAAGGGTAGTAAAGAGTGAGAGAGTAGGAGGAGAGAGCCTATAGCATTAGCGTATCAGTAGCAGCTTAAGCTGGTGGTTGTAGCAGTAATTGTGTGTGTATATATATGTGTGTGTATTATACAATATAGTAAAAATAGGTAGCTTTGTTGTCTTATCCCGCGACCTAATAACGAAATTTCTGGCCTCTATAACCTTGGCCATAACTCAGTTGGTCTTTTCTGTTTACAATGGACATAGAAGTCATGATTTTTCAGGAATAAAAAAACATTTTCTCGTTCAAAATCTCTCACAAAATAGCGTACAGTATTTTGGTTACGGTCTGTGCATACACCGCTTAATATAATATAAGATTACAGTAAAGTAGATTCTATGGACATTATTTTTATAAATATTTTAATAAAATTACACTCTGTGTTATCGTTATTTTATTATCCAATAACTTAATGTTTGAAGACGTTACAATCATTTGTAGTATGGCAAGGAAATCATAATTATCTTTCCGTGGAAATTCCACAGGTTCCGCTAGTATTTATAAATCTGTCATTTAAAATGCGTAACGGTCGTGCTAATTAAGGAAGTAGGAACAAGCGCAATAATAATAATAATAATAATAATAATAATAATAATAATAATGTTGGATAGAATAATAAAATATGAGATTAAATTTCTTATGCGTAAAATCATAGTTCGTCAACTAATATCGTCATTAGGGTGTATGAATCGAGAGATTTCTTCGCACGTGAATCTCTCCCTTTGCGAGGAAGCGAAACTGGTTACCCTATTTTCCGGCTTACAAGACGCTGCTGGCTGGAAGACGAACCCAAATATTTGAAATAAATTTCTAAGAAAAAAAAATCATTCTCATTCAACAACATTTTTACGATGACTCCTCACATACTGGTGGCACGTATTGTTTATATTAATCCTTTGTTTGTATGCCAATGACATACTAGTTGCTGGTTAATAAATATAGTATACACCTTATATTGTCCAAGGGTGGTTTTAATTTCCTAAAAACTAATTCTTCTTCTGCTTCTATGTGCTCTGTCTCTTCAGAACGTAGGCGATCATGGCTTTTTACGTCTCCCTATCCCTGGTGGCTCTTAGCACGCTTTCGCCTGTTGCATCATGCAACCCTCGTTCCATCATCCACCTGAGGTCATTCAAATATGTTATCCGCTGCTTTCCTCTGTCTCTTTTTCCCTCTATCTGGCCTGTTAGTATCAGATTCTCCAAGCCCTCTTTCCTCATTGCATGTCCCAAGAACCTAAGCTGATGCTCAGTACTAATTTCCTTTTCGTTTCCATCCTTTCCAAAATCTCATCATTGCTCACATAAAAGTTTTTAAAATATTCGTGTAAAAATATAAAGCAATGAAAGAAATTTTATTCATCCTCAAATCACATAAACTCGTCATTCCTGGATTCATTTATCTACCATCTGCAGAGTCATTCCTACAGTCAGTCATGTATAATATATGATCCTCACTACTATCCATAACATGGTGGTAACTGATACATTCGTCTTGGAAGACGCAGACATATTTTTCAGGGTATATTTCAGGAAAAAAATACGTCTTATAAGCCGGAAAATACGGTATATAAATTCCTTCTCATATGGTTTCCCCATCTGTGCACAAACTACGCGCAGTTAGTTCGTCCAATAAATACCCTGTGAGGCGCGAATATGCATCTGATGACTTCCTGGTTTACCCTCCCACGCACATGGGATACTCTGTGGCTTTATGAATGTAGTTGATAAAAATAAGGAACAACATAGGTCCAAGGAGAGAGCCCTGGAGAACACTTTTTTTTAATCATATCACCCCAAGCAAGGCAGTCCACTGCCACTATAGCGCAGGGGGTTACATAGAGCGATTGGGTATCGGAAATGTCAGAAGGATGGTGATAGACGAGTTAGAAGGTACGTAGGGAGAGCGTTGGAGGGAATGGGTGCGAGTTAGTGTGTGAGGAGGTGTCTATTGACCTTACATTTAAACTCCTGGAGGTTGTAGCCGTCGGGGAAGCAATCATGCAGAAGGGAATTCCACAGGCGGAAAGTGCGAGAAAAGAAGCTGTTGGAGTAGAAATTGCGGTTACATTTCATCAGTTTCACTGAAAAGGGGTGGGACCTAGTTGCCAGTCTAGTATCTCGTGCAAATTCACACCTAGGGGGTACCAGTGATTTAAGTTCATCCGAGCAGAAGCCGTGAAAGTACTTATAGAAGAGACACAGGGAAGCCACGTCACGCCGGTGAGAGAGTGACTGCAGGCGGTCAGCTAAGTCGGTATCGATCACATTACAGATTCTCCGCTGTATTTTGTCAAGAAGCCCGAGGAGAATACCAGGGCCACCAGACCAGATGTGGCAGCAGTATTCAATACACGGGCGGACGGTAGATTTATATATGTGCAGGATAGATTCTGACGGAAGGAATTTCCGGGCCCTGCACAGAGAGCAAACTTTCATAGCAGCGCATTTAGCAATGGATTCGACGTAGTCATTCCACTTGAGGTCCGCTGAGAGTGTCAGGCCAAGCAGGCGTAGTGTTTTACTCTCTCGGAGGCAAGCCTGTTCCATGCTAATGGGGGGGGGGTGTCTGTGGTGGTTAATTGACAGCAGCTTCGTTTTGGAAGAATTTAATTTTACGAGCCATTTCTTACCCCAATCCACCACGGATTGGAGGTCCTTTTCAAGCTCGGCAGCGAGGTTCGCCTTGTCACCAACACCAGATTTTTGATCGAGGCGAGAGTAAACTGTGGTGTCATCGGCGTACATACCTACTTGGGATCTTATGGCATCGGGAAGATCATTGATGTAGATCAATGAAAAAAGATCTAGAAAAATGAAAAACAACCTAATGGATAGGAAATTTCTTCACTCCTGCACGAATTAAGAACTGATTATATCAAATAAATGCAGAGTCTACTGTGATCTCCCTCAGGGTGAGCCTAGTATATATTGGGAAGATATCCCAGATCAGGTTTGTCATGGGTCTTTACCTGTAACTCTAAAATGAACTCTTCTTAACACTATATAATCTACGCCTCTCAAGAGAGAGAAGGTCGAGTTGGTAGTAGTTCACTCCAAACCAGACTAACAGTCACACTAACACCTTCCGGACTTTGTATTGTTATTTCTTGTGAACATATATTTGTTATTCCTGCCCTCGTGGTCGTGTTGTACTTTTCGGATCTTAACTTGGTCCATAACAAAGTACTTTTAGAAGGAAGAATCATCGGGAACATTAAATTCTTTGCAACACTGGTATTTTCTTATGTGAATCCCATTCTAAAAAAGAAGAGAAAGAAAAGAAGAAATATAAAGAAAGGAAGAAAAAGGAAAAGAAAATGAATAAGAAAAAGAAAGATAAAATGAACAATAAGAAGAAAAGATGACGAACACAAAGAAGAAAAAGGAATAGAAACATAGAAAAAATATAAGAAAAGAAGTAAAGGAAAATAAGAAAAAGAGAATGAAAAAGAGAATGAAAAAAGAAGGAAAAGAAGAAAAAGAAAAGAGAAGAAAAAGAAAGAAGAAAAAGAAAAGAAGAAAAGGAAAAGAAAAAAAAGTAAAGGAAAAGAAAGACAAAATGAAAAAGAAATGAAAAAGAAAAAGAAGAAAAGAAAAAGAAGAAAAGAAAAAAGATAAAAGAAGGAAAAGAAGACGAAAAAGAAAAAAGAAGAAAAGATGAAGAAAAGGAAAAGAAAAAGATGAAAAGAAGAAGGAAAAGAAGACGAAAAAGAAGAAAAGACGAAAAAAGAAGAAAGAAGGAAAAGAAGAAGAAAAGAAGAAGGAAAATAAGAAGAAAAAGAAAAGAAAAAGAAGAAGGAAAGGAAAAAGAAGATAAAAGAAAAAGAAAAGAAGGAAAAGAATAAGCAAAAGAAATGAAAATGAACAAAAGAAGAAAAAGAAGAAAAAGAAGAAAAGAAGGACAGAAGAAGAAGAAAAAGAAAAGAAAAAGAAAAGAAGAATAGAAGAAAAAGAAATGAAGAAAAGAAGAAGAAAAAGGAAAAGAAAACAAAGAAGAAAAAATTAAAATAGTAAAGAAAAAGAAGAAAATGATAAAGAACACAAACAAGAAAAAGAAAAAGAAAAAGAGAAACTAATTTTTTAAAAAATGAAGAATATCAACAACAACAACTAATAAAACAAATACAATCCTTCAAAGATCATTGGGCCTGGCTTTATTTCATTTGTGAAAATAAAATTCTTCTAAAATAATATTTTTGGTTAAATAAGTTTGGCGTCACAGATATACATGTCCAAATGTTCTATTATAAATCTTCTAATTTGCAAATAAATTTTCTATTTTGAATCATTCGGCCATTCCTAGTAGTAGACCAATTTGAAGTAGCCATTAAATATCAAGAACATGGCAGAAATATGAACGGTTGAAAGAATGTCTTTATAAATATTCGCTCAATAGCAAATTCGTCTATCAATATTATTCATGAAATAATAATACGATAAGACATCTGACATTTTTCAGTTGAAATTAACTCCGATAATAAATTCTTTTCCCTTTTTATGTTCTGAGTTCTTTCGAGATGTTGAGAATCATAGCGCTCCACAATTACCTGTTCTTTGTAACCCTTTAAAAATGTATCATGTATGAAGAAAGTGTCGCAAGAGAACAAAAATAGCCAACCTCGTTTTGATATAATTAGCTGAATCGTGCTGCTGGGATCACATGACGTTGTAAAAATAATATATACTAGCGGAACCCGTGAAATTTCCACGGAAGGATAATTATGATTTCCTGGAAAAATTTTACTTTGTCATGCTACAAATTATAGTAACGTCTTGATAACTAAAATAAATTAATAAAATGATAAAATTTTAAAAGAATCGTTTTCATTTTTTTTATTATTATTAATAGATAATTTGAAAATGTATAAAGTTTTAAAAATATTTTAAAATCTTCAAAGAATTGATTGCCAATTATACTTTTTAGTTAAGAATTGATGATTATATTGCCTATCTAAAATTGAAAAGTTTAATAAAACTCATTTTATTATGCATCGATTTTTTTTCTTCAGAGTATAATGGCCTTAATAGTTATTATTTATTCCAACAATTAAAGGCTTATCAAATTAAATTATATCAAGATTTCATGAATTTACGTAGAGTGGTATTTTTATCAAGATTTTTAAAAATAATTTCAAAAATAATTTCATTCATTTGTGAATGAGTACTGATAGTTTCATTAAAATCCGACATTTGATTTTTGCGAGAATTTCCAAATTAATCTGTTTGTCACTGAAAAAAGTGGGTGATGCAATCATTACGTTTCCATTGTAAAACAGTCGTAACGTTTCTTTAGCCGCTTAACTCAAATCAAAACAAAACTTTCTGACAACATTTCGAAAATGTTAGAAAGGATTAATTTTTTTTTAAATAATTAAAGTTACTTTAAAGTCTCCTGTGTCCATTGTAAACAGAAAAGACCAACTGAGTAATGACCAAGTGTGTAGAGGTCAGAAATTTCGTTATTAGGTCGCGGGATACGACAACAAACCTACCTATTCTTACTATATTGTACAGCACACACACATATACACACACACACAATTACTTCTACAACCACCACTGATACGGTAATGCTATAGGCTCTCTCCTCCTACTCTCCCACTCTTTACTACCCTTCCGTTTGGCAAAGGTAAGAGAAAGGCTGAGGAGATTATAAAAAGATAGAGGGGAAGGAAAAGCTCGTGTAGAGAGTGTGATGTAACGGACGGAGGAAGTAACTAACTAAGGAAGGCACAAGCAGAATTATAATATAGATGGGTTTATAATCAGCAGGAGGTCAGAAAAGAAAAAGATCTGACAGTATTATTCGAAAATGTTATTTCTAATATATGTGACTTTGAAAAATGTCCTTTTGTTACTTCTTCTCAACTTTGTTCTACAATCCAATGACTCAAGTTTGCTGCATAGTTTATGCATTGTTTTCCTCTGTTCGACTTGCTTTTAATCTGTCCCGTGAGTATCAGATTTTCCAAGCCCTCTTTCCTCAATATATGCCCGAGCAATTTCAGCTGTCTTTTCCTTCTTTTCATAAGTATAAGTTTTCTTTTTGTTTCCATTTTCTATAACGTCATCTTCATGTGTCGTGTCCCTTCTGGACGTAGGCGACCATGGCTCTCCCCGAGTTCCTGTCCTTTTTAGTTCTTAGTAAATTTTGTCTTCTTTTTATCTCTCCTCAACATTGTTTTGTCTTCCATATAATCAAGTTAGTAGTGTAGGTTATGCGTTGTTTTCCACTGTCCTCTCTTGCCTTCAATCTGTACCGTGCGTAACAAAATTTCCAAATCCTCTTTCCTCATTATGAACCCGAGAAATTTCAATTGGGACTTTTAATTTGTTCAATTTTCGTAATTGGCGGACCTTGACTGGATTGAATTCTTGTCTGAAGTATTTATTTAGATCATGGTGGGTTCTCTTTTGGTTTTCGTCGTCGGTAATTCTGCTGAAGAAGGCCTCGAATCCTCAGGGAGATGTCGGATTGCAGTTTTTGTTTCATCCAATGCTTGTACTGGATTTTCAGACAAGGGCGTGTCTCGCTTTTTCTGCGACCAGAGGGGCTCTAATTTGAATTGACGGGACGTCTTGGCACTAAGCTTGAAGCGATGAATCGTAAGTCTCCTCATCATGGTTGAACTTTTCTAATCACACACACACACACACAGACACACACACACACACACAGACACACACACACACACACACATATATATATATATATATATATATATATATATATATATGGACAAAGAGTTTGTCCCTTTAACAGAGCAGATTCATGCCGACTTCGAAGTTTCATGAGTATATCGTCATGGCGGCTTGCCAAGATATCAAGCACTTTGCAATAAAAAACCTGCTTGCCAAAATACATTTTATCAGAGAAACCACTGAAAAACGACAACATCGGCACTAAACATTATCACAATAAAATGCTATATATATATGATTTTTACCAAGGTGTCGGTGTCGCAACCGGATGTGACACATGATCCAGGTGTAAACTGAATTTTTCGGCAATACCGCGCAAAAATTCACAAGCCCCTCCCCCCTCCACTCGGCGTATCTCCTTGGGGGAACGCCTCATACGCCGAGCAATAATTCAGCCCCATTCCGACGAGAGGTACTGAGTGGGGGACATAAATTTGCCGTTGTCTGCGATAAATCGCAGACAAAGGCAAATTTATGTCTCTCTCTCTCTCTCTCTCTCTCTCTATATATATATATATATATATACTAGCAGTATATATATATATATATATACTAGCAGTATATATATATATATATATATATATATATATATATATTGCAGTATAGTCCGCCGTTACTCGGGTGTAATGGAAGCTTTTATTAATATATTATCGATTTTTTGCACTATTGTAAGAACTACACCCTTGAAACTTCTGAATATCGTTTCTTATGGCTTTGTCTATGTGTGTATCAAATTTGATTAAAATCAGACCACTCCTTCTATAACCCGATTTTTTCCATTATCGATTTTCGATATTTATCGGAGGTACCTCGACACAAAACCTAGCTAAGAACACTTGTAGATGCTCATAGTACAACTGTGCAAATTTTCAAAAAAATCGGTTCAGCCGTTTCGGAGTCTATAGGTAACGGACACACACACACATACACACACGCACATACAGACAAAGTTCCATTTATAAATAAGTTTATATATATATATATATGTTTGTGTGTGTGTGTGTGTGTGTGTGCGTGCGTGTGTTAAATTAAATAAATTGCAAACATAATGTCTGCTTCTTTTTAATAAAATCCATCCATACTCACGGATAATCTTTCGCGTATTATAATTGAAAGATGTCAGAAATGTGCTGTAACGTTGACAGATGTTACTATCATTCATTTCTTAAGGTACCCAAGTACTTTCTACCTATTTCCGAGATCATCTTCATCCTCACGGATAATCTTCGAAAGATTATCCGTGATTATGAACGGATTTTATTAAAAATAAGGAGACGTTATGTTTGCAATCTATTTAATCTGTCATGTTTAAAAAAATAAATTGCGGCCTAAATACACAAATTTAATATATATATATCCTACGTCTAAAGCATGACTTAGAGTTTCTTGCACTACGCAATCATCAGGTGTATATGGCATGAGAACTGACTGATTTCAGATTTTAATTTTATTTTTTGGTACTAGCGTTGTTTGAGGTCGTTATACTTCATAATTCTGGGATATCAATTTTTTTCATTTATAAAATGTATAATTTTAATTTGGTTTATTCTTAAACCTCAAAATGAAAGTAAAAGTAAGATTAAATATATTAAGACATTAACTACAAGCAAACACAATGGACGTTGTAAATGTAAATCACGAGAACGTAACAAACCTGTGGTGAGTACAAAATATAAATCAATTTCTTTTCTTCACTGTTTGCAAATTCGCGAGCCAGTGTGAAAATCTATTTTAGATCAATAGAAAAAAAGATTGCCTTCGTACTGAGAAAAAGATCAAGGAAAATTTTGCGAAATATTTATTAACCAATGAACAGAGAGCAATTTACAGAAAACAACTAATTGAACTTTCAATGACACGTGTCACATGTCTTCCCGCTCAAAAATGAGTGTATGTTTTGAGCTGACCACGTGACTGAGCCAGCCTACTTATTAACGTGCCCGGTCGGTCAGTGAGAGTTGGAGTCAGAGAAAAATGGGAGAGACCACGCATCTGAATAATGCGGGTGTCAAATTAAACGCTAATACATTATTAGCCTGTAATGACATACGGCAGGTGGTCTCTCACTAAAGGTCCATAGTCATGACCTATTTACGCAAGGGACGTATATTCCACGCATCAGAATGTGAATACAGTGAAACCTGTCGTATGCGACCACTCCTACTGCCACAAAAAACTGGTCGCATACGGCAGGTGGTCACTCACTAAAGGCTCATATTCATGGCCTATTTACGCCTGGAACGTATATTTCACTCATCAGAATTTGAATACAGTGGAACCTGTTTTATGCGACCACCCCTACTGTCATGAAAACTGGTCACATGCGGCAGGTGGTCACTCACTAAAGACTCATAGACATTTGAAAAAGGGACATAATTGTGATTTTCCCAATCCCTGAATTTATCCAAGTCAGTACAGAGACTGTGATAAATCCCCTTGAACATGTCAAATGCAATACATGTTGTACGAAACAGCCGATGTTTGACCGTGAGTTGAACTCAAGCAATGTACATTTCAACAAGAAATAACAGTTTCATACAACACTATAATAACAAAACAATGAGGAAGTGTTCCTGGCTTAGATCAAAGAAAAATGAAATAGATTACTCATTTAGCTTTTCCTAATTTAGAAGTTCGCAGTGTACGACCAAAAGGGAATTTTGTTAAGCGGTCGCTTGATCAGTGATTTTCACTCGTTGATGTTAGTCACTGGTGGCCTTCTGGAGATGGTCGCTCACTAAGAATCAATTTACATTAGCAATAGAAAAACGGTCGTTAACAACAGGTAATCGCTGACGAAGAGGGTCGCATATATATATAATGATTAATTTTTTTCGTTAATTTTTCACTTTTAAGGTAGCGATCTTTATTTTTATTTCTGTTTTTGGTTTTTTTGGGGTCTTGATTTGTGATTTCATTCGTGTAAAATCTTCTGTACAATAAAGTCGGAAGCTGATGATGGTTCGCCTTACAAAAGGCCCATACTTCCGCTTAACCATGAAATAACGCGTCTGCCTTAATTTTTCTTATATTTGCTCTATATGTATTTATATACATATATATTTAGAGTTCTCCTAGAGAGTTATCCTACCACTTTATGTACAGGACACTCTTTTGGATTCTTCTATATCTACACCACATGTTTATTGTTCATCTAACGCTGTCATCTCAGAACAAAAACTCTTTGAGCAGCTGTACCATGACGTTGGAGGTCTGCCCGGAGATTATTTAGCTTCACAGCTTGTCATTTTTGTTGGTGAGTCTTTTGAAGCCGATAAGATCAATGCTACTGCCCAAGGTTCACCTCTCGGTCGTACCTTCTTTCGGCCTTATATAAACGACCCGCCTAAAAACATACTAAAGGCATTAGTGAATAAATACATAGATACCCCAATTTATGGGCGTTACTCTCAAAATCTGGATGACCAGAGCCTGGCAGCTGATCTCTACCCAAAACTTTGCTCGTACAGTTCAATGCGAGAGGAACTAGATTATAAAATAATACGCCAAGAAAAGAAAATAATAACGTTTCATAATAGATTAATCTTTGCATGCTTGCCTATGATGATGAACGTCTGTTCTGTGAACGAAGCTCCTCGTCTTAAAAGCCTATGGGAACACAACTATTAATAATAAACACGACCTTTCGCTAAGGCGAAGTTTTGTCTAGTAACAACATGTCGGTTCCCTCTATAACTGCAGAAGCTACCTTACATTTCTTGTGATGCAATATCCGACTAAGAATGGTTTTTTCATCATATCTGTGCTTGAAATAACCAGTTCTCACTTTCTAAGTTTAATAAATTTCAAAAGAATCTACGCGGACATGTCAGTGATTAATTATTTGACACCAAACAACCCCATCTAAATCTACCATTCGCCCGTGCATTGAATACTGTTGCCATATCGAGTCGGGTGCTCCTGCTGTTCATATTGAGGTTCTGGACAAAATCCAAAAAAGGATCTGCAATATAATCAGGCCTGACTTCGCAGCCCGCTATCAGTCACTTTCTCACCGAAGTGATGTGGCTTTCCTCTGTCTTTTCTACAGTCACTTTCTCACCGGCGCAATGTGTCTTCCCTGTGTCTCTTCTACAAATACATTCATGGCTTCTGCTCAGATGAACTTAGCTCACTGGTGCCTCCCATATATAAATTTACTCGAGCCACAAGATTAACTAGGTCTTACCCTTTTACTGTGAAACCTGCGAAACCAATAAATTGTAAACGCAAATTCTACTTTATCAGCTTCTTCTCTCGCACCTCCCACCTATGGAATTTCCTTCCATTTACTTGCTTTCCCGACAACTACAATCTTTAAGAATTTAAATGTAAAATCAATAGTCAACTCCTATCTCACTAGCTTACACCCTCTCTCTCTCTCTCTTTCTCATGCCCCTTTCTCTGTCCATTCCACTCTCATCAGTATTCTATACTCCTACCCTCTTCCTGACACCCCCTATAACCTGTCACTCTTTTACATAACTTTCCTCCTATGTAAACCCCTGCGCACCAGTGGAGTAAAATGCCTTGCTTGGGGTGACACGTTATAAAACTAAAGTATATTCATGGCAACAGCTCGGACGAGTTTTTTTCTGGTATCTGACCACATGTATTTATTAGTGCTACTAGATTGACATTAAGGTCACCCTTTTACCGTCGAAATAGTTAAATCTAACCTCCTCTTCTACTCTAAGAGTTTCTTTTCTCGCACTTCCCGTTTGTGAAATTCATTTCCATTTGCTTGTTCCCCTGATAATTACAATCTTCAAAAGTTTAAATACAACATCAATTGCCATCTTTTATTTACTTAATTACCATCCATCTTTCATCTTTATTTCGAATTTCTTGTCCCTTTTATAATTCTCTCACTGTAACCCACTACTCATCAGTGGCATTTCTGCCTTACTTAGGGTGAAATGATTTTTAAAAAAACCATTATCACAGATGCAATGTCGTAAATCTCTCTCTACACTATTGTTATTCTCATGCCAAATATTCTAACGAGCTGCATCTTCCTACCAGTCTTCACCTTCCAAGCTAAGCCTCTCGCAACACTATCGATATTTCCTTCAAAAATGCTCTGATAAGCTACTGCCTTCCACGTGTTCTAGTTCTCCATGCATTAGCTATTATCTATTCTATCGCTATTTCCATGGCAAATGTTCTGATAAGCTTCTTCGTTTAACGAGTTCTGGCTTTCACACATAAGACACTATCTACTCCATCGCTATTTCCATGGTATCTTTGCAAATGTAGAATTGCCATTCCATGTACACCGAGAAAAAAATTTTAATCCATTTTCATTTACTGTCAGGAAAGCTACTTTGTAAAACAGTCTTCTGCGGTGTTGCTTTCTCGGTCGCTTTAATTGTAATCTCTTCAAATCTCTAGTTAACCGTTATCCTTCCTAGATATACGCATACACTGCGTTTTTTAAATTCTCAACAACCTCAGTCAATAACACGCTATTTTGAGTGGCTCTTGCGCCTTTGATTCAGTTTCAAGATCATTCTAAATAATGCTGAACACAATTTGGGACCAGCCCATAGACTTGCTTCGCGTTGTTGGTTAATGGGAAATGTTTATTGCCTTTCCATTCCTTGTTCAATATTTTGTCTTCTACTTGGAACAGAGATGTGCGTTGTGGTGCAGTGGATATCGACTCGGAACGACAAATCGGGAAGCCAGTTGAATTCCTTGCATTCACTTACGCACAAATACCCTTGGGAAAGGTGTTAATTCTTCTCTTCCCTCCAGTTATGGGTTAAATAATAGGACAGATTGGGTTCTATAACCTTGGCTGGCAACCAGTCTACCGCAGAAAGCAATGGTAATCTTCTGCCTAGTCAGTCATGTCTCTTTCGAGACATGACCTCCCAAGCGTGTATCACGTATGGCACTTAACTTGACTGGCTTGGAAGAGGGAATATTACGTCGGGTCTCAAGATTCAGTCATTATAACATTTCTTTAAAAAATTAAAGCAAACTCGAACTGCTTCACTTGCCAGGGAAAGGAGTAAATTTTAGGTCTCAATGTTATCAATCTTTGATCATTGTATATTCAATATATACGCCACTTTTCAACACAAGGACCTTGGAACACTGTTGGTTCGTTCTATTCCCCACTGCCATATCCACCTGACCTTCTGCAAACTGATTATGACCTTTTTGTTTGGAGGGGATGGAAACGAAAAGGAAATTTATACTGAACATCAGGAGAAAGCTGAAGTTTCTGGGGCACATACTGAGAAAGGAGGGATTGGAAAATCTAATACTCGCAGAGCAGAAACAGACAGGAGAAAGCAAGAAGAGAAATACATGATGGTCTTGAGCAAATGGGTGGCAGAGCAGAGTTTGAGAGGGATAAAAAGAGAAAAAGTGTTAAGAGCTAAGATAGAGGGATGAGGGGGGCTATGACTACGTCCTGAAACGACAAGACACAAAAAAAAGACAACGTAAAAATTTTTCGCATTAAAATCTATGGAATTTACTTAAAAGATGTCGAATAGGTGCTTAATAGTTGACAACGTCGCTGCAAATAATCCTCCCTAATAATAAAGATTGCTGTATCTCATTTAGTAAAATGAATTAGAGCACTCTGGCTATTGGGCGCGTATAATGATAATATATGCGCTAAAAAAGTCTGCCATCTTCCACCGAACGCCCATAGCCCAGAGGTAGAATCGCCAACTGACGCCAATTCGGTCGGGTTTCAATCCTGGGCTAAAAAAGCAATCGGAGTCTAACCGTACTGATGAGCTGTGATACAGCGAAACAGATCTGTCTGCGGATGACAATATATATATATCAGATCAGGTGCTCCTGCTATGACAGAAATTCAACAGAGAATTTGCAATGGGATCGACCCTGACTTGGCAGCACAGATACAGTCACTTTCTCACCGACGCACTGTGGCATCCCTGTGTCTCTTCTACAATTACTTTCACGGTTTCTGCTCCGATGAACTTATCTCACTGGTGGCCCTATATATGAATTTACTCGAGCCACAAGATTAGCAACTAGGTCCCACCCTTTTACTTTGAAACCAATACATTGTAAACGCAAATTCTACTCCAACAGCTTCTTTTCTCGCACTTCCCGACTGTGGAATTCCCTTCCATTTACTTGCTTCTCCGACAGCTCAAAGAATTTAAATGTAAAGTCAATAGTCATCTCCTATCTCGCTAACTTGCATCGTCTCTCTCATGCTCTTATCTCATTTCTGCAGTATTCTCATCCCTCTCCTACCCGCTTCCTGACACCCCCTTTATTCTGTCACGCCTTTTCATAACTTTCCTAATATGTAACCCCCTGCCCAACAGTCGCAGTATAATGCCTTGCTTTGGGCGATACGATTATAATATAATATATATATATAAAGATTCAGATAAAACTTAGATGGGAAATAGTCATTTTCAACATGTCATTTTAAGACATGCATTCTCAGCCCCGTTTAAACAAGGAATGAGGAAAAAATCTAAGCCTAGTGGTTTCCTCTAGTAAAGGAAGGGATTGAGGGATATTGGTTTTTATAGGGTTAAGCTAGCGGAGTTTTAATAGTAATTTCTTTTTTGGTAGTGGGATGTATGTGGCTTGACCCTTGAGTTAGTAGTAGTAGGCAGTGGGGAAGTAACTGCTTAGCTAAATTTTTTTTAAAAACATTATTGTGACTAATTGCAAGAATATGATAATTATTGCAATTTATACTTATTTATATGACGACACATACTAAGATCTCCCTCCCTTTATTTAGGAGTATATTCTGGTATTTAAATTTCAAAATTTTTTCTGTATTGCTTTTTTATGGGGTTAAGATAGCATGGTCAATTATATTACTAAACCCATATATATATATATATATATATATATATATATATATACAAATGAATAAGGAACGAAGAAAATTATTGCAACGTTCAAAATATTAATTTAAAACAGTGCTCAATATAAATGTAGGGCAATGAATATTCGTTATAAATTATACTTTAGAACATGTACAAACTACAAATTACTACAAAACTGTGCATTTTGTTTCGAAATTGAAAGAACAGTGTCTCATCATTACTAACTACCTGATGAGACCTTGTTCTTTCAATTTCGAGACAAAATGTATGATTTTGTATTGGTTTGTAATTTGTACATGTTCTAAAGTAATAATTAATAATGCACACACAAACACACACACACACACACACACACACACACACACACACACACATATATATATATACATATTGTTACGTGCTAAGTGTAACAAAAGGAAAAAAATGATTGACTAAAACTCAGAGTTAAATCATATACAAATATTTAATTTACGATAAACATAAAATGATATATATACAAAATTTACAATTTTTACTTTCAAAACAGAAACGTAGAGAGTTTACTACTGGCAGGCGAAGTGTTACGAAGGGAAAGGAAAGATCAGTATCTGTACCCAGTTAAGATAGCAAAGAAATTTAAGTGCTATACCTTTTTGGAACTCCTCAAATATCCATACAAAGAATAATTTTTAAGTTGGTCAATGAAAGAGTCAAAAAGATCTATTGACCCATTTAGTTCCATGAGGTTCTCTTTCAGGTTTTAGTTGGTCGGCGACTTTTCTTAGAGATTCTTTCGGCTGGATAGAAATCCTTGAATCAAAGCCGGAGTTGATAATGTCAGCAAACCCTGTTAACAACTAACTACTCTCTTCCCAAAACCTATTTTTATAGGGGCTAACACCTAATTTACATATTCTAGAATCTTTAGAATTCTCTCAATTTTTCTGGAACATTCTGGTATCTTCCACAACGTTCTATTCCTAATTTCTCTATTTTTACAACTACTTCATGAATTAAAACTTTTTTGTAATAACAAGTAGGACTCAACAGAATCCCTTACTACAACTTTTTAAACATTATTAATATTACTTTTATACATAAATGCAATCTCGTAACGATATATATAGATACAGTACTGTGCAGAAATATTAGGACAAGAAATATTTCATCTTTTATGAGGCATATTGACAATTTAATTAAAGTAATTTATTTGATTTACTCAACAAATGCTTTAACAAGAAAAAGTACCTGTTACAAAATAAATTTAATATTTAGTATAATAGCTTTTTGCTTTGATCACAGCCTTCATTCTGTCAGGCATTGGCATCACAAGCTTATTCAATGTATCTAATGGTATCTCCTGCCAAGCAGCTTGTATTTGTTCCCAAAGTACGAAGTAACATTAGATTTATCAATTCGAGAGGGGGAATAAGAAAAAAGTCAGTCATATCCAAGGATAATAGAATAATGAGTAGTTTCAAAATAACTCGTTTAATAGAAAATAGGGAAAATTAAATAGTTCTTTTTAATACATTTCTTTTACACCTAGTTTTAAATAATCTTATATTTATTGGCAATTTACATGGCTTTTCACCCTATATTTGAATTTCAGTGAGGTTTTTCGGAAAATCACCCCTGTCCTAATACTTTTGCACACTGCCGGTAGTGTGTTAGGACAGGAACCGGAAACCCATGCCTAAACTGGAAACACGTGATAAACCTCTACTCCTGTTTAAACGACTGGGGAAGAGTGTGAACCGGACGATAAGAGAATCACTCTCCATCTATTAGGCTAAAAATAGCAAATAAATGTTCAAAGTTAAGTCAGATACATTAGAAGTACAGAGTTGAAGTAATCTTTTTAGAAGATAGGAAACGTAACCCTAAACAGAAAGAGTGTGAACAGGACAATAGACGAATCTATCTACTCCTATTGAGAAAAAATTAGAAAATAAACCGTAAATAAAATTACAGAGTTTAAGCGCAGGCGTTGTAAGTACAGAGTTGAAGTAAACTTAAAAATGAACAGGAAACTGAATCCTAAATAGAAAAAAAAGGGATAAATAAAAGATCGGGGAGGAGAATGAACAGGTCGATAGGCGAACCTATCTACTCCGGTTGAGAAAAAAATAGTAAATAAAAATTCACAGTTTAAACGAAGACGTTAGATGTATAGAGTTGAAGTAGACATGAGAAGGAACAGAAAATACAGTCCTAAACAGGAAACGAGTGCTAAAACTCCTGTTCAAAAGACCGGGGAGGAGTGTGAACCGAACGATGCCCAAACCTTTTTACTCTTAATGAGGTAAAATATATGAGTGGAATAATTTAAATATTTTGAAATAAATAAATTGTAAATAATATGCCGGATTTTAGACGGAGACGTTAGAAGTATAGAGTTGAAGTAGGCTTTAGAAAGAACAGAAAACCCAATCCTAAATAGGGTAAAAAGAGATAAACCTCTACTCCTGTTTAAAAGACCAAGGAGGAGTGTAAACCGAATGATGACCTAACATATCTACTCAAATTGAGAAAAAAAATAAATTAAATAATTTAAGCATTTTTAAATAAATACATTTCAAATAATATGTCAGGGTTTAGGCGGAGTCGTTTGAAGTATATAGTTGATGTAGATTTTAGAACGAACCGAAAACCCAATTCTAAAGAGAAAACAAGGGATAAACCGCTACTCCTGTTCGAAAGATCGGGGTGGAGTGTGAGCCGAATGATAGGCCGCCCTACAGGTAAAAAGAGTTATATCACCGTAAATGATCCCTTAATAGAAATCAATACTTACACATGTTTCAACGTAAGGCTTATGGCGAACATGTTAGGTTACGAACTTATTGATGTAACCTTATACATTAGTGTCGATTTTATATTTAAGTTCCTTTTATCTAAAGACCAATTTCATCATTATTTTCTTTATTCCTGTGACAATGAAAGACAACTGACCAAGTCATCGTTTATCATAATTTGCATCCTACCAACCCAGTACTTTCAATTCACATCGTCGTCTCCTTCATGTAAAACAGGCAACAACAAAAAAAAAAAATGAAGAATTTACTTTTCTCTTCATTCTTTGTGTTGATTGTCAAATCATAAATGCGATTGATGTATAAAAATGAAAACTGACGAAAAAAACGTGAAAAACATGTCAAAAAATGAGAACAAGTTTCTTTTCAAAATTCTTTTTTGATTTTGTGATGAGGAGAAAAGTACAAATAAAAGACGGAAATCTTAATAAAATTGAAAGCTTCAAATGATTTCATGAATTCAATATTGAAAATTCGTTACTTAATCTAGAAATTGAATTGATTTTTGATAAAGGTAATGCGAGCGTGAAATTTTACAAGAAAGAGATTTGAAAAAGCAATATTTGTTATTTTATTATTTTTTATTAATTAAATACATATAAATAATTAGAGATGTTTTCATAGATAGATAGATAGATAGATAGATAGATAGATAGATAGATAGATAGATAGATATGAACAGACTGAGATAGATAGATAGATAGATAGATAGATAGATAGATAGATAGATAGATAGATTATGAAAAGACTGAAATAGATAGATAGATAGATAGATAGATAGATAGATAGATAGATAGATAGATTATGAAAAGACTGAGATAGATAGATAGATAGATAGATAGATAGATAGATAGATAGATAGATAGATAGATAGATATTAACAGACTGAAATAGATAGATAGATAGATAGATAGATAGATAGATAGATAGATAGATAGATTAGAAAAGACTGAGATAGATAGATAGATAGATAGATAGATAGATAGATAGATAGATAGATATGAAAATTAGACTGAAATAGATAGATAGATAGATAGATAGATAGATAGATAGATAGATAGATAGATAGATAGATAGATAGATAGATAGATCCGACTGTATACCCTGACCCGTAGTTCTTGTTCACAACGGCCATCACATCCCCGATGGCGACTCGGTGTCATTCTAAAGCTGCGGTGTCATCTTCATATCGACGACGTCAAGTTATTTTCGATCATGTTAACCTTTTGCTTCCTACCATCTGACCTTATTTCATTTATAGTCTCACTTTTTTATTGTGCTATTTACAGTACTGTGCAAAAGTATTAAGACGAGAACTATTTTATCTTTTATGAGACATACTGACAGAAAATAAACAATTTAATTAAAGTAATTTTATTTGATTTACTCAACAAATGCTTTAACAAGAAAAAATACTTGTTACAAAATAAATTTAATATTTAGTACAATAGCCTTTTGCTTTGATCACAGCCTTCATTCTGTCAGGCATTGACATCACAAGCTTCTTTAATATATCTCATGGTATCTCCTGCCAAGCAGCTTGTATTTGTTCCCAAAGTGTGTTTTGCAAAGTAACATTAGATTTATCAATTCGAGAGTGGGGAATAAGAAAAAAGTCAGTCATATCCAAGGATAATAGAATAATGAGTAGTTTCAAAATAACTTGTTTAATAGAAAATAGGAAAAATTAAATATAACTTCTTTTTAATACATTTCTTTTACACCTAGTTTTAAATAATCAATATTTATTAGCAATTTACTTGGCTTTTCATCTTGTATTTGAATTTCAGTGAGGTTTTTAGGAAAATCACCCCTATCCTAATACTTTTGCACACTACCGGTAATCCAACAAGATCAACTTAATATAAAATATTAAGTGTTATATCTATATAGAGAGCTCAATGGATGTTATCCAGAGCAATATGATATTTGTAAAGGAAAGTTCAACACGTCATTTAAATTGGTTATAAATTATAATTTATTTCAATGAACTAAATTAGCTCATTTTTTCAGATCACACAATATTCGTTCCATTTGATACAAATTCGAGTAGAAAATTTTCTACCAAATGGAACGTATATTGTGTTGTCTGATGGAATGAGCTAATCTAATTTTTTCTTTCAAAAATGTATATTTATAACCAATTTAAATGACGTGTTGATTTTGCCGTTATATATATATATATATATATATATATATATATATATGGTTAAATAAAATAAAAACAAGAGGAACACTGTATTTTAAATCGCCTATGCGTTTCGACCTGTGATGGACTTTATCAAGGCAAAAAAACGAAATGAGCTTTATTCTAAATTACGTATCTATAAACAGTGTTTGCAACCACAGAGACGCTCACAAGTCATTTCAAAAGATTAACAGAATATTTTATTTTTTAGAATTCCTTCATGTCTAGTGCAAAATCACGAGATGTTAAAAGGAAGGGAATTCAACCGTTTTCTTTGAACTTTTTATTATGTATGTTAGTTTGTTTTAGTATAATTTCGATAAGTTAAGGTGAGATTGGGAAAAATCCGGAAATTGGAAAATTTGATCAAAATTTGGAAATCAATACAATACAATATATATATTGTATTGAAACAAAAGAATTTGTCACTTCAACAATAGATGTAATATTCAGTACCCTCACTTCTAAATATCTAAACGAACTTTCTCGTAATTTTTCGGTCCATTCGTCAGGAGGTTTCAGCGATTGACAGCGGATTTTCTCATTTTCACGTCATTAATTGGGGCGTTAATTAGGTGCTATTGTAATGCAGTTAAATTTATTTTTTCTTTTTGTGTTTGTATGTGTGCGCGCGAGTGCATATATGTATGCGTCTGTATATGTCTGTATGCGTATGTGTAAAATACCATTGTCATTTCTACTTTCTCCCGTGTTTATCGTCCTATATATACACAAGGTTATTTAAAAAGAAAGAGCAGGTTACGAAAATTTAATCAAAACAATTAACATATTACCAACAACTAAAAGCAGTTAAACAAGATTTTAAAACATGTTCATTTATTTTAATTAATTTGATACTGTTTCTTATTTAGTAATGTTTTGAACATCTCTCTCTCTCTCTCTCTCTCTCTCTCTCTCGACATTTTTTATTGAATTTTCAAAATCTTTTCTTCCCCCTAAGAATAACTATATATAACACGTCAATAATTACGGGTTTGACATATAGATGGGGCCATTAATAAAAAAAATCCATATGATTTTTATGAAGTACTAACCGTCATATGCCCCTTGACAAAATTTGGGCCCAATCGGATTATTAGTTCACAAATTACAGTTATTTAAGTGAAGCTACTGTTGCAAATTTTAAAAACAATGAAAAAATCTGAATCTCGTTTGATGATAAAGCATTACTTTCTGATGGGAAAAATACTGTTCAAGCAAAGCAATAATTGATAAGTGTTATTCAGGCCCTGTCTCGTCGGAAACAACGGTTAACAGGTTGTATGCTGACTTTAAACGCGGTCGTACAGACACGTTTCTGAACGCCCAGGTCGCCCAAAATCAGCAGCTGTCCTGGAAAACACCAAAAGATCCACAAACTCGTTTTGGCCGATCGTAAATTGAAGTTGCGTGAGATAGCAAAGGAGTTGAACATATCAGAAGGCAGTGTATTCATCATTTTGCATGAACATTTGTCAATGAGAAAATCGTGTTCAAAATGCGTGCCGCGTTTGCTCAAAGTCGATCAAAAACAACAACGCGTCGACGATTCAGAGTGTTGTTTTCAACTGTTTCAAAGCAACAAGTAGGAGTTTTTGTGTAAATATGTGACAATTGATGAAACATAGATCCACCACTTCATTCCGGAGTCAAAATATCTTATTTTTTTATATCCTTCTCTCTAAAATCCTACCATTTCGCCCGTGTCCAGCGTGAACTGTCGCTAGATTTTTTTAAGTTTGAATTCTTTAAAATCATTTTCGTAAATTTTTGTATTTCTTTACGTATATATTTATTTTTCCTTAAATTTGCTTTCATGTCTCTGTTATTATCCATAATTGAACGTTTACCGAAATTTTTTTTTAACTTGTTAGAAATTTCAATTTAACTTTAATTAAGTTCAAACTTTCGTTTTTTTATTCACCTTTTTAATTTAATTTAATGTTTTCAAATTTGAATAGATAGACGTTAATATCGACCGATTCACACTCCTCCCACCTCTATTGAACAGGAATAGAGGCTCATCACTTGATCCCTGTTCAGGAAGTGGTTTCCGGCTCTCTTCCTCTCCTCAGAAATCAGTATTGATGCTTCCGAGACGAATAATCTATAACAAAAAAGCGCTCAATACGTAAGCAGAGCAGACAAAATAGATAATCTAAAGAGCCAACAAACCTATCTAGGTTTCATCTAACCGGATCTTCAGGGAAGGCTAGCTTATATATATATATATATATATATATATATATATATATATATAAAACCAACAATTCATTTCAAATTGTCGGTTGTTTATAACCAAGTTTCGTTAAAATTCGTTAATTTCCGTAATATATATATATATATATATATATATATATATATATATATATAATTAATTGTAATGGCTAAAAGTATAGCCGAAAGCGCTGACAAATACAAAAACTTTGGACAATTCTTATATAATTTGAGGTCTGAAAAAGGACACATGAAAAATTATATATAAAAAAACTTAATTCTAGTACCCGGTCTGTCATTTTTAATGAAACCTGCATAAAAGAGGAATTGTTACCAAAATACACAATATATGCAAAATGTATAAATACTGTTCAGTTGATATTTTGCGACATGTCAATACTTGTTGGTACTTTTCATTTTTTATGTACAAGGCACCCAGCGAGAGTTGTAGTGATGATCAACCAACCTAGCCTCTTTAACCATTACGCCATGCACGACATCTTATTCTGCTACATAATCACGAAGTCAGATACCTAATAAGGATCTAACTAAACCTACATTAGACTTTGTTTTCGTTGTTATGACTGGGAAGTATTATAACAGACGTCGGAAAATGTGGCACTGAAATCCAAAGTATTATAACAGACGGATCCGAACATTATTTTGTCAATTCCTTCTTGTTTGGGCTGAGAGATATTCAATCCAACAACATCTGAAAAAGAAATCTCCACAATAAAAATAGGCTGATTATCGGGTTGAACTATTGGAACGGCATAAAACTCGCGTCTCGTCAAAGAAGCAGAATTACTATTGCCAAAATTTTGGCACTAAAGTAAAAAAAGGCATTCGACTTTGGACAAAGAAAGTTTGAAGAATCCTAACAAGCACTCCAAACCAATAAGAGCGTGGTAATTTTATTTTGTCGGTTGGTTTTTGAAAAGGGTTTTGGAATGAAAGGCGAAGTAGCCATGGCTGACAAATGAAGATGCCTGTGCGGCTGACTTGTCAATTTGCCCGCCGCAAACTGATGGACTGGGGCACGAAATTTTATCAATACATGTTTTCGTTTAACAGATTGGCTTCCCGTTTCTCTCTAAGGACGTCAACAAAACGAGAGACGACAGGAGAGATGCTGTTTATATCGATAAACAATGAGACATCGATACTATATATCCCTTCACTAAGTCTATGCAAACTTCACACACACACGCACACACACACTCACACACACACACACACACACACACACACACACACACACACACACACACACACATATATATATATATATATATATAAGAAACCTATAAATATATAAATGTTTATATATATATAATTTATTTATTTAAACAGTATTTTAATGGAAACTAGTATAAAATAATGTTTAAACAAACAATAATGTTTAATCAAATGAATTAAAAATCATTTCGTACCATTTCGTAAAATATTATACAGAAAAGAATGGTAACCCGTAAAAAATGGGAGAATAATCCCAAAATTAATTCCAAAAGATTTTATCTCATTAATATAAAATATCAATTAAATAGATGAAAAATAGAGAGCTCAGTGGATATTATTACACATAATTTATATATATATATATATATATATATATATATATATATATATATATATATATCGCCGACTGATGTCAATTCGGTCGGGTTTCAATCCTGGCTAGAAGAAATCGGATGTCTAACTGTACTGATGAGCTGTGATACAGCGAAACATATCTGTCGGCGAATGACTATATATATTACGGACTTTCCCATCGATTTCGACGTATCAGTGTCTCAGACTACCACACAAAGAATTGTTTTGAGGGGTGAAGGCTTGTGTAGCACCATCCACACTTTTTGGAACTGCTGATGACAAACAATCGGTGCAGAAGTCTGTCACAGATCGCATGGACAACAGACTTCTGTTATTTAACCCATAACTGGAGGAAAGAGACGCATTAATACCTTTCCAAAAGGGTACCAGTGCGTAAGTTAATGTAAAGTGTTTGACTGGAATTGGAAGTCGGCTCACCGATTTCCCCCTCCGAGCCGACATCCACTGCATCAAGTACTGACCAGGCTCAACGTTGCTTAACTTCGATGATCGAGCGAGAACCGGTGTATTCAACGTGTTATGACCGTAACTAGTGCGGATGACTATATATATATATAATTTCTTTTTTTTTTGAAAACATAAATTATATAAAAAAAAACATAAAATCTGTTACACTTAAAATAAAAGTCAATTTAAAAGTACAGCCGAAAGGTATTAATTCGTTTATTCTCTCCAGCTATTGGTTAAATAACAGTACAGATTGAGTTCTATAGTATTAGTTAGCAACCAATCGCAGAAAATAATGGCAACCTACTGTGGTAAAATCTTCCGCCCGGTCAGCCATGTTTCGAAAGAGACATGATCGCCCAAGCGTCTATCACGTATGGCACTTAACTGACAGATATGGTGTGTACGTTGCTGAGATGCAGATATATTTCTAATTGCCGAATATGGACAGTACATTATGGCTGTGTTCGTAGTTGACGTTGTTAATGGTTAACTTATTTGTTTGCTTGTTTTTTGTTTTTATTAAGATTATATTGTTTTTGGACTTTTTTGCATTTAGAAGCGTCTATTAAAATTGTCTATTCGATGCATATGCCATGTCCGAGGATTATTCAATAAATAAGATGAATTTTTCGGGACAAGGACTTCAACGAGGGTCATTCAATAAATAAGGTGAATTTTTCGGTATAAGGACTTCTACGAGGGTCATTCAATAAATAAGGTGAATTTTTCGGTATAAGGACTTCTACGAGGGTTATTCAATAAATAAGGTGAATTTTTCGGTATAAGGACTTCTACGAGGGTCATTCAATAAATAAGGTGAATTTTTCGGTATAAGGACTTCTACGAGGGTCATTCAATAAATAAGGTGAATTTTTCGGTATAAGGACATCTACGAGGGTCATTCAATAAATAAGGTGAATTTTTCGGGACAAGGACTTCTAATACAGAGAGAAGCTTACCTTTTTTATTCTTATTTTTCAACGTAGTCTCCCAACAGTGTCACACACTTTTCCCATCTGTGCACAAGCTTCCGTATTCCCTTAGCGTAAAAATCTTTGAACTGGTGTCTCAGCTAATCAATCACAGAACTTTTGACTTCATCGTCACTTTCAAATTTCAAGCCTCTCGTGAACGCTTTCAAGGGACCAAACAGGTGTAAGTCTGAAAGGGCAAAGTCTGGGCTGTAAGCAGAAGAGACATTGTTGGGACAACTCGACCCTCTTCTGTTTATGCTCTGCAGTAAGCATCTTTGGGACCCATCGGCAGCTGATCTTCGAGTAGGCAAGGTCATCGTGGACAATTTTGTGTGCTGTCCCAACAGATAGGCTCAAATGTCCTTGCAATGTCATTCACTGTCAATCTTTTGTCAGACTGAATGAGTTCACTGACTGATTCGATCACCTCAGGAGACCTCACTTCTGTAGGCCCCCAAACCTGTCTTCATCCTCAACAATGCTCCGACCTTCTTTAAACAATTTAGCCCACTTGTAGACATTTTTTGGCTGGAACATGTGGCACCATACAGAGTTGACATTCTCCTATAAATTTCAAGTGGTTTGCACTCTTCAGCAAACAAAAACTTGAGAACTGACCTCTGTTCAATCTTGGAGCATGCTTCTTGGACGGCCATCTTTGTTGATCTCCAAAACTCTTAAAGTTTTTTTTAATCTGCAAAAAAATTAAATCCTTTTGAAAAGAAAGTAAAAGGAAAAAAATTAAAAAAAAGTAAGCTTCCATCTGTATTAGAAGTCCTGCACTCTACTTTGTTTCCAATGAGATTTTCTTGTCTCTCGGAAATCCGATTAACTTTTGAAATGCGTCCTTGGCTATGCCAATAGGTCTTCAGATTTCAATGTCACACTTTCCATCCTCTGTCAGAACGCTTCCAGTTATTTAAATTTTCATTACTAGTATTACAATTGGCATTTTGGGGTCTTTTTTTTTTATGATGACCAAGCATTCAGTTTTCTTGAAGTTTATGCCTCGTCCTTTCTTCTGACCTTTTCTTTCTACCTTCTGTAGGCGGGTCCTGCATTCTCTTTTCCGTGTCTGATGTCAGCACCATGTCATCCGCGTATCTTACATTGCTGAGATTTTGGCCGCCAATGACGAATTTTTTCTCTCAGAATTGTTTCTCTGTATAAGTTGAATAGATCCGGTGAGAAAACGCATTCTTGTCTTACGCCCCGTTCTATTTTTGTATACCTGCTGAATTCAGTTCATATTCGTACACAAGTGGTTTGCTGCCAATATAGGTTTTTGATTTTTTTATGTCTTTCCCAAAATGTCGGGGTTCTAGAGCATCTCGATCAAGTTTTGGGGGCGTACTTTGTCAAATGGTTTTGTGCATACCATAAAGCACAGATCAAGATCCTTCAGCATTTTATTGCACTTTCAGATAGCAATCTGAGTATGAATATCGCATTCCTTGTCCCATATTTTTAACGAAGCCACACTGTTCTTGTCCTATCTCTTGTCTGATTCTGCTGCACACTATGTTCATCAGAATCCGGATGATGAGTTTTGTTATGTGGCTCATTAAACTGATTGTCCGGTGGAGTTCACATTCCTTTGCATTTGGCTTCTTATGAAATGCTATAGAAATTGATCTGCTTAGGTTGTCCGGTATATTTCCGCTGTTGCAGATTTCATTTATCATTTCTGTGATTTCTCTCTCTCTCTCTCTTTTCTCTCTCTCTCTCTCTCTCTCTCTCTCTCTCTCTCTCTCTCTCTCTCTCGCAGTAAGGCCTCTGATTGGGAGGTTGTGAGGAGCATGGAACCACCTCTTAGTTGCTGTTGTTCCCAGGTCTACTCTGAGCCAGGGTGGTAGCACCTGTTGAGGGTCCCAGCTATGGTCAAATAGTTAACCCCCAAACTGGGGTCAAAACAGTATGAAACTATAAAAATAGACTTTTATAGAAAAATATACATTTTTGAATGAAAAATATTACCATAACACATTTTTGAAGAAAAAATATTACCATAACACATTTTTGAAGGAAAAAAATTATTACCAGCAATACATTGTTGAATACAAAATAAGACATTTTCAGTTTCTGAAAGAATAAATTTCGTCAAAATCAGATTAAGTCAACCTTCTTACTATAATGAAACATTTAAAAAATACTTTAAAACTCTTCCTTTTTGGCATTAAATAACCCATAGAGGTTGATATGCCGTTAAACAAAAATCAAACTCTGTGTGTGTGTGTGTGTGTGTGTGTGTGTGTGTGTGTGTGTGTGTGTGTGTGTGTGTGATCCATGATATACTCGGCCCATTTCTAAAGTAGTTTTTCTTTTTTAGTATGAGTTTTCTGTCTTTTGCTTTTATACATCCTGTTGCTGAGCAGGTCTTTTTTCCTGTTTGTTTCTTTGTTTCTTTTACGCATATCTCCTTTGTTTGTCGTGCCCACTCTCTATATTTCGGCGCATTTGTCGTTGAGCCATCTTTCTTTAGCCTGTCTGCATTTGCTCTTTATTTCCTTGTGTAGTTTCTTGTATTCCGTTCCATACCTTGGCATCGTTTTCTGTCTCTTTTGCATCATGTCAACAATCTCTTCAGTGATTCACTCGTTATTCTTCCGACATGCTTTTTTCTTTGGAATGATGTCGTTATCTGGTGTCACTAGAGCTTCTCTCAGTGCGCCCCATTTTGAGCTTCCATCTCCAATTTGTCCCTCGTATTTCTTTTTTTACGCTGTCCGTGTGCATTTTCCTGTAGATTCGAGTCATTCCCATGTCTGTTGTACTGCAGTCTCTTAGGTCTGCATTAGGTTATAGTCTCCGTACTTTCAGCATTAGTTTGCATATAACTGGTATGTATTCGCTTCCGCAGTCAGGACTTAGGTAGGCATTGCAGTGAAGGACTGCATTCCTGAATCTCTAGTTGATAGTAACATAATTTGGTTCTTAATTTCTCCTTCTAGACTTCTTCACGTCCATAATCGTCTTGGGTGCTCTTGGAACCAGGCGTTGGTTATTATCTGGTGATTTGCTGTGCACCATTGGACCTATTTCTCACTACGGCGATTTTGGCGTCCTAATCCGAAATTGCCAACCGTTTCACCTTCTCGCTCTTGGTCAACTTTGACATTCAGATCTCCTATGTCAATTCTGATTTCTTGTGATTTGCACGGTGCCTTGGCATTGTCTAGCATGGCGTAGAAGGATTCGATTTCTTCTTCTGTACTTTGTGTTGTCGGTGTATATACCAATATTACCGACTAGCAGTATAGCCCGGCGTTGCTCGGGTGTAATGAAAGCTTTAAAACTAATCCATGATCCTGGAACTCAGACTCGGCCTAAAGAACATTTGTGTGTAGTTTGGTGAGAATCGAATAAAAATTGTGGATTTGTATGAAGGACATAGAGACAGATAAACAGACACACACACACAAACATCTTGCCTTTTATATATATATATTATCGATTTTTTGCACTATTGTAAGAACTGCAACTTTGAAACTTCTGAACATCGTTTCTTATGTCTTTGTCTATGAGTGTATGAAATTTGATTAAAATCGGACCACTCCTTCTATAACCCGATTTTTTTCGATTATCGATTTTCAATATTTATCGGGGGTACCTTGACACAAAACCTAGCTAAGAACATTTGCAGACGCTTATAATACAACTGTGTGAATTTTCAAGAAAATTGGTTCAGCCGTTTCGGAGTCTATAGGTAACGGACACACACGCGCGCGCGAATACACACACAAAAAGACAAATTTCCATTTATTATATAAGTTTAGATAATGGCGTTTTTTTTTTGTTTTTGTTTTTGTTTTCCGCTATTTTCACCTCCTACGTATATAATTCTGTGGTCGTCACTGATGAAGTTTCCATTGTTCGGCCATCCCGTTTCACATATGCCTAAAATGTTTTTGTTTATTCTCGTCATCTACTGCCTCACATTTTCCAGCTGGCCACAGTTGTTCATCGTTCTGATTTTCCACGTCCCAAAGTTATTTTTTGTTTGGGCAAAAATTCACAGCATAACAATCCGGTGTCCCCTGTCTCTCATCTCTTTCCATTCCGGGCGAAGCATAAATTATGAGGATATTATCCTCTTTACGTCGTTTATATTTAACATTCGCTGGATGAGGGTCCGGTGACACCTGTTGCACATGTCGCTCCTTACCGAGCGAGGAGTCAGTGTCTTTGGGCTTTACCCCTTCACGTTGTTAGGGTTTATAATTATATTGTACATGTCCATGATTATTCTTGGGAAGAATAGTGGAGTGGTTTCCCGTTTGATGTGTAATATATAAATATATATATATATATATATATATATATATATATATATATATATATATATATTAAAAAAGGATTAATTCAAAGATGTTGAATGGCCATTTCGATATGAAGATCCCCACGGGGGTCGACACATCACCTCAGCAACAGAAAAAACCTTTCAGAAACTGGAGAAAAATTAGTCTACTTTTCCTTTTTAAATAGATTGCAAAGAAATTAAAAAATAAATAATAAAATAAAATAAAATAAAATAAAAATAAAAATAAAGGGAAAGAAAAAGAAAAAGAAAACGAAAAAAAAAAAAATGACATCGTCTGGGTTCGCAAAAAAAAGGGAGAATGTAACTAAAAATTAACAGACAGCCGTGTTAAATCGACCTAACTTTAAGCAACACGGAAGAAAGGTGGTAAGAGAGATAAAAGAAGGAAGGGAGGGTAAAAGAAAGAAACTAAAGAAAAAAATTTTTTTTAAATATTACAGACGCTGGACAAATTCAAAAACCTAATTTCCCCAAAACGTTGAAGTATTAGAAAAAGGCCTTTACTTAAAAAGGCATAATTATTAATAAAAGGGAATAAAAAGATATAGGATTTAAAATAAAATTATTTTTTAAAAAAATTAGGTCATTTGAAATTAAACTAAATAAAGACAACACTAGGTAAAAAAAAAAAAAAATTAATTACAATTAAAGAAGTACACACATACATACATATATATACACACACAATTCTACGAATAAGAATACATATATACACATACACACACATACATTCAATTTATTACACACTTATATACATATATATATATATAAATATATACACACATATATATTACACACTTATATACATATACATGCGCATACACACATATATATGTGTGTACACACCCATAGACAAAAAATTCATATACACATAATATACATGTGTACACACACATGCACACACACACACACACACACATACATATATACATATATATATACATATACATACACATATTCCATATGCACTCACACACATACATATTAATGAATATTATGAAAAGGAGCATTTAAATAGCTAAAAAATTTTTCAAAATTACATATAGCCCACATACATAAATACATATATACATATACATACATATATATAAAAAAGTACATCCACACACAAACATACACATATACATAAAAAAAAAAAAAAAAAAAAAAAAAAAAAAAATTAAATTTAAAATTAAAATTAAAATTTTTTTTAAATATTAAAAAAATTATAGAAAAATTTAGAATTTAAAAATTAAAATTTGAAATTAGAAGTTAAAATCCGCCCTATGGCGGCACTTGTTTATAAATTCCAGAACATGTACAGAATTTTTATATATATATATATCCACTCCAAATAGTACATTGGTTTCGACATTGAAACTACAATGTCTTATCAGGCGGTGTGGACAGGAATGGAAAGCCTCTTATATTTGGTCAGTTGTGTGTGAGATATTGGTGGGGGTTAGTGATATGGGAATAAGTCTTGTGGATTTACCGTTAGAATTTTGAAGAAAGTGGTGTGGGTAGTGAATATGGTTGATTAATGAGTGTCTGTGAGTTTTCTAAACAGATTTAACATTAGCAGTTAGAATGTAAGTTTTTATTATCATGTGACTAGACTATATCCTTTGGATTTCTTAGAGGAGCAGGTAAGAGGTGGGATGCATAATTTGTACAGAATATTTTTGTATTTAAGCAAAGTTTTTATAATTAATCTAATTTTGTATATTTAATTTTCCTCTGTAGTTCCTATATTTAAAAACACTGGAGAACCCTCGGACCCTGCAAATTACCGCACTATCAGCCTTCTTCCGATCTTTGGCAAAGTGTTCGAAGCCATTATCAACGCCGAGGTGGTTCAGCATCTCACAGCACACAGGCTCCTCTCGGACAAGCAATATGGTTTCCGCTTCACCAGGTTTACTGAGTACATATACCAGGCACTCGACAGGAATGGCGAAGCCTGAACCGTTGCATTGGATATATCTAAGGCGTTCGACAGAGTTTGGCATGCTGGCCTTCTATGTAAACTGCGGAGCTATGGTATAACTGGACATTTGTTTGAACTAATCCAGTTATTACTCTCTAACTGCACAATGAAGGTGGTATTAAACGGACATGCCTCCCAAAACTACCATACAAACGCAGGTGTCCCCCAAGGCTCCATCTTAGGTCCTACACTCTTCCTGATATACATTAATGATCTCCCTGATTCCATAAGAGACCAAATAGGTTTGTACGCCGATGACACCACAGTTTACTCTCGTCTCCTACAAAAATCTGGTGTAGGCGTCAAAGCTAACCTCACAGCCGAGATTGAAAAAGACCTCCAATCCATAGTGGACTGGGGTAAGAAATGGCTAGTAAATTTTAATGCTCTAAAACAAAGCTACTCTCAATTAACCATCATCGACAATCTCACCTACCTCCCATTAGCATGGACCAGGCTTGCCTCCCAGAGAGTAAAACACTACGCCTCCTTGGTCTCACACTTTCAGCGGACCTCAAATGGAATGACTATATCGAATCCATTGCTAAATCCGCTGCTATGAAAGTCGGTTCTCTGTGTAGGGCCCGGAAGTTTTTTCCGTCTAAATCTATCCTGCACATATATAAATCTACCATCCGCCCGTGCATTGAATACTGCTGCCATATCTGGTCGGGTGCCCCTGCTATTCTCCTCGGGCTTCTCGATAAAGTTCAGAGGAGGGTCTGTAATGTGATAGATACCGACTTGGCAGACCGCCTGCAGTCTCTCTCCCACAGGCGCGACGTAGCTTCCCTGTGTCTCTTCTATAAACACTTTCACGGCTTCTACTCCGATCACTGGTGCCCCCTAAATACGAATTTGCACGAGATACTAGATTAGCAACTAGATCCCACCCTTTTACAGTTAAACCGATAAAATGCAACAGCAACTTCTACTCCAACAGTTTCTTTCCTCGCACTTCCCGACTGTGGAATTCTCTTCCAAACGATTGCTTCCCCGACGGCTACAATCTCCAGGAGTTTAAATGTAAGGTCAATAGACACCTCCTAACACACTAACCTGCTCCCATTCTATCAAACACTCTTCCCATCTGCCCAACCCTCATCCTCGCTATCCTTACTCATCTGTCACCTTCCTCCTGACATTCCCTATGTCTAACCACTCCTTCTCTTTACCTTCCCCTATATAGCCCCATGCGCAATAGTGTCAGTGGAATGCCTTGCTTGGGGTGAAATGATTAAAAAAAAATTAATCTTAATTTTGGATTTAGGAAATCGATTTTTCTATTAAATTTCAAGTTTTAATTAGATCACAGTTTGGAAACCGATTTTTTCTATTAAATTTTAATTTTTAATCAGATCACTGTTTGCGGTAAGATTTAATGTAAGGGGTAAAATTTAATGTTAAAAATTTAAGGTATTAGGTAAGCAGGTAATAAGTGCGTAATAAGTAGAATTTTATGTTGGAGAAAAGATTAAACGTTTGCATTTAAGTTAATAGGTGAATAGGTAACAGGTGTGTTTGTATTTAAAGTAATTGTTGAAGTTTAATGTGTGTGTTAAGGAGAGTTTTTATAATTAATCTAATTATGTATATTAAACCTTACTTTAGAATTTAGTAAATCGATTTTTTCTATAGAATTTTAATATTTTTTAAAAAATCTTTTAAAAAATTAGATCACAGTTTGTGGTGTATGTAGGAGTGTTGTTAGTACAGTGAAAGTGTATCATTTCTAGTGGGTCCTAGCTCTGACTTTTGTAGTATTTTTAGCTTGATTGTAAGGTTAGAATTAGCATGATTTTTTAGCATGATTGTAATGTAAGGTTAGTATTAGCATGATGTTTTAGCATGATTGTAAGGTTAGTTAGTAAAATACTAAAAAAGCCAGAGCTAGGAATTTACCTGACAAATTTACCAAGTATTTTACGTTATATATATATATATATTTTTTTAATCATATCACCCCAAGCAAGGCGGTAACGCCACTGATGTGCAGGGGGCTACATAACAGTGAGAAGATTAGAAAAGAGAAAAACCGGAAACCGCATCCTAAACAGGAAACAAGGGATAAGCCTCTTCACCTGTTCAATAGACGTGGGTGGAGTGTGAACCGGGCGATAGTTTAGTCTATCTACTCCAATATATATATATATATATATATATATATATATATATATATATATATATATATATATAATGGAAATAAATTGGACGCCTTTATAAATCCATTGGTAATAGTTTATTTCGCGGAACTTTTATAAATCCGCTCTTCAGGTTATAATTTTTCACAAAAATGAATATGTTAGATTTATCCTGACGAAAGGAATCGTCAGGGAGACAGGTGATAAAGGATAACATTTTATCCCAGGCGATGAGATGACCTTGGACTGAACTTTCAGTTGGCCATTCTCAAATACACAACAGTAAATTTAGGGGCCGTATTTTCACCAGAAGAATTGAATTGTTAGATTTTTATATTAATTCCGACGGTATTAATAATATCTTCATCTTATAGATAATAATCCTTTTGGTTTTATGACAATAATATTATCAAGTTTGATTACAATGTTATATATGATAAAAAAGACATGCATTATTATTATTCTCAACGATAACAACAACAGTAATTCATAAAAGTTATTATTATTAATAATAATAATAATAATGATAACTAACCAATAAAAATGGATTAATAAATATAAAGTATTTAACGGGGTTTTACATGCACACATTGGAGGGTCGTTTAAGGGGTTTTATTATATGCTTATTTGCATATAAGTCTTTACTTGCACAATCTTTATAACTCCGTAAATACGTACATGCATATACACCCAAATGTAGATATAAGAAACTAAAGCAATTATGTATACATATATATATATATATATATATATATATATATAAACATAAACACACATATATATATATACTTACATATCCATACCTACGTATATATATATATATATATATATATACGTGTACATCCACATACATATATCGATAAGCATCATAATGTTAGTATGGATTCATCTCAAATTAAATTAACGATTGATGGTTTTTGACAATTATGAATTTTAGTAAATTCATATGTCAGTTTTTGACTGAATAAATCTTTTAAGTGTAACTTCCATTTTGTTATGTAGTTTTAAATCTATTTTTGTGTCTGTATTGAAAATGAGTTCATTTCTCAGGTTTACTAGAATTTTTATATTTGATGATTACATTTTTTTCCTCCAAGCATAGATTGCATTTGCCCCTGAACTTGTTGGGAGTTTGTGCATGTCCGATGATCCTCCATTCAATTTGTGGGGGTGAGTCCTCCATCTTTTAGTTTCTAATACTGTTTTGATAGAGCGGTTTGGTGTTTCAAGGAAGCGTTAAAAAATAAGTGTCGGTAATTGTAGAATATTTGTTTCCATCTTCCTATGGATCTTCCTATGTATGTCCTTTTATCTTGTTTGGGTCTTCTTCCGGAAAAATGGTAGCTTCATATATTGTTTTATTGCATTTGCCTTCAACTAGGCAGTCGGTTCTGTGATTACAGCTACAAGGAGGTTTATATTCTTGTGCATAATTTTGCATTTTTTTTAATAACTGGTTGTTGTGTGAAATTTTTTTAATATTCTTGGTGCAAGAATAACATATTTTCAGATTTTTTTCTGTTGAAAATTCTCTTTACGGGGTTATTTTGGTTAAAGTGTTTTTCTATTAGGTTAAGAAAATATCGGCTGATATTTGTATCGTACAACTTGCAGAATGGTGAGTTAAACTATATTTTTCTTTTTCTGTTTTTGTATACATTGGTTGTTTTGTCTTTCAAAGTACCTTGGTAGACTAGTTCTTTTGTTAAATTAATGTTTTTGGTGGGGGATTCATTACATATTGATTTGTTCTCGTTAAATATGTTTTTGCTGGACGATACTCTATTAATTCTCGTATTTACTGTGTTAGAAATTTGATTATTGATTGACTTAGGGTGACTGGAATTGACATTAATGTAAATAGGAAATTCATTTCCTTTGTGCAAAGGATTGAATGTGTTGTTGGAAAGGTTGAAACTAATATCTGAGAAATTTACTATTTTGAGGCTAGATGAGATCTCGATTTTAAAACCTAGAAAATGGAAAGCTCTTAATATTTTTTCTATAGTCTAAATGATAAAGGACCATTGCTATTTGGGATAAACATAAGTCTATTGTCTCAGTAAAGATCTACTTGATTGGGATCAACATTTCTACTAAGAGTGTGTAATATTTATATTCCTATTAGATCAGCAATTTGGGCTGAATCATACGCGCCCATTAGGACATCAAAGCTATTGTTGAGATTTTTAGTACAAGTGAGATCGTTATATACTAGTAAAGATTGTCTAGATGCTAAAGTAATTTCAAGTTTCGTAATGTTTATGGAGTCTTTAGCATAATTTAAACTTTTTATTAATAGTTCGTAAGAAATGGAGGGGTAAAAATCGATTATATCAAATTGGATAGATGTCGCTTTATTTTTGTTTTGAGTCTGTTGGAACCATATAATAATAATATAATAATAGTATTCGAAGATTCTTTTAAAAGATTATTATGATGGGTTTCTTGTATAGTTAGTATTATTTTTTATGTATGTTTTTAGAAATTATGCCTAATTCTGTTTTGGAAAGAATAATGGAAATAGCTTGAAGGTTACTATCAAAATTAGGTTTGTGGTCTTTAAAAGTGAAGTATGCATTTTTATATGAGTTTTTCCATTCTTTCTGCAATGTCAAATTTATTGGCCAATCAAGCAGTATAACCTGGAACTCAGACTCTTTAGACGTTGGCACAAAAGACAATAGTTGTTTCCAGTCAAAACCAAACCGTAGATTGAAAGAAAAATGAATGAAATTATGATTTCCGATATCGATGTCAAATAAGTTTTCCGTCGCAAACTGAATTTTGAAGGCTAAATAAGTCCTCTGAGTGAATGGTATCATGGCTGAAACTAAGGATTACAATTATACCTACTTAGAGCCAAATCCGAAACAAAAACCAAAATAAAAAGGCTGAAAATCTGATTATAAGTAACCCATGACCTGACCGGAAGCCTGAAGAATATGTGTTTGAAGTTTAGTAAGAATCGGATAAAAATTGTGGATTTGTATAAAGGCCATACAGACAGACAGGCACGCGCGCGCGCACACGCACACAAACATCTTGCCTTTTATATATATAGATTAAGCAGCATCCTCATTCATTGATGAAATAGTGTCATTGTTGTTATTTTTATATAAATTCTAATGATTTTTTGAGGATGTGTCTGTAATATTTCAAGGGTTCGATTTTATAAAGGTTTTTAGATATACTGGCTTTAATCCACATCTTGTTAGAATTTTTAATAATATATTTTCTAAGATTATGTTGGAATTGGTTAGATGGCTTCTTAGATTCATTTTTTTTATTAAGTTAAACATGTCAGTTTCGAAAAGTTCTAGAATTTTATTACTAAGTGAAGTTGTTTCAGATTTTAGATTATATTTTTCTTTCTTTTTGTGTGTGTTTATTTTGGGGGTTTTGGTAAAAGTAAGTTTTCCATCTTAGTCTTTTTATAAATTCAATTCTTTTTTCAGAGTGAGTTTTGAGTGAGTTTAGTTTAACGGCATATCAACACCTCTGTGGGTTATTTAATGCCAAAAAGGTGGGGTTTTATGGCTTTTTTTCATGTTCGGTTATATAGTGAGAATGTTGATTTACTCAGATTTTAATGAAAAATTTTTGTTTTTATTCTTTTTTATTTTAGAAAACTGAAAATGTTTTTTAGTTATGTATTAAAAAATGCGTTATAGTAAAACTTTTTCTTCAAAAATGTATTGTAGATAATATTTTTCCTTCAAAAATGTATATTTTTCTATAAAAGTCTATTTTTATACTTTCATAGTGTTCTTACTCCAGTTTGAGAGTTAACTATTTGCCCATAGATGGGACCCTACCAGGTGCTACCACTCCGGGTCAGGGTGAACCTTGGAACAACAGCAATTAAGAGGTGGTGTCATGCTTCTCACAACCTCCCAATCAGAGGCCTTGCTGCCGGCTGCAGTTTACCGTCATGTCTAGGAATTGTATTTTTTTTAGTGAGTCCTAGAGGGAAGGTATCTAAGGAGAGATAAGGAATGTTTTTCAAGGAATATACTGAAATAAATTTATCCATTTTGTTGTAAAATACTTTAGAATTTGTAATATTACCGAAACAAAATTTTCCTAAGAGAGCTCGACTTATAGTATATAAGGTGCAAATCATGAAGTAGTATTCTTGGTAATTTGTAAGGTAAATTCCACGGGGGATCATAATCCGATGTGAACTCTAATATATATATATATATATATATATATATATATATATATATATATATATATATGGTTAATCTTCGTGAATTTCCGTAACATATATGGTGTATCAAAAATACTTTTAAAAACTTGGAGGGGATTCCTAACAACAAAACAAGGTAAAATGTTCATATAAATATATGTCCAAAAGGCTATGTAGAATGTGTTCTTTATGATCAGGCGTACGAGCGATTCTCGGTCTTCTTCGACCGATAGTTTGTAGTGCCACGCACCCCGTCTTAGCGAAGCCACGATAATCAGCAGCAAAGGTTGTATGACGCGGATGCCTTCGGTCTGGAAACGCAATATGACACAGCCGTTCAACCTCGAGTTCTCTGCCATTTGCACGGCCGAGTGTAAACATAATATCTGCCTGCTCGCTATATGAATTATGAATTATGAAATGGAACAGTTCTCAGTTTACTCACTACAAGACACGTTAAACGTTGAAGACGGTCGAGCCACAAATGTACACGAGTGACAAATGTAACCTAGTCTATATGGCAACACAGTACCATCTACCGTAACTTTAATTCAAACTTTTTTTAAATGATTTGCGGACATACGTTTATATGTATTTTTGTCTTTGTTTTGAAGTGGGAAACCCACCACTGAATTTTGTAAAACTATTTTTTATGCACCATATATATATTGTCAGTGACAACCACAGAATTATATATATATATATATATATATATATATATATATATATATATATATATATATATATATGCGAGGAGAAAAATAAGAAGGAGTTAGATTGATTATAAATCAAGACATAAAGAAATGCGTTCAGGAATATGAATTTACTCGAGCCACCAGATTAGCAACTAGGTCCCACCCTTTTACTCTGAAACCAATAAAATGTAAACGCAAATTCTTCTTCATCAGCTTCTTTTCCTGCACTTCCCGCCCGTGGAATTCCCTTCCATTTACTTGCTTCCACGACAATATAATCACCAAAAATTCAATAGTCATCTCCTATTTCACTAACCTGCATCCTCTCTCTCATGCTCCTTCTTCCGTCCACTCAACTTTCATCAGTATTCTCATCCTTCTCTTACCCACTTCTTGACACCCCCTCTACTACAGAAAGCAATAACAACCCATTGCAGGATAACCTTCTGCCCAGTCAGTTATGTCTCATTCGAAATATGATCTCCTAATGCGTGTATCACGTATGGCACTTAACTGACTGACTAAAAAATTACATCACCCCTCTAATTATCGCCCTATCAGCCTCCTACCGATTTTTGGCAAATTGCTCGAAGCAATCATCAACGCCGAGGTGGTTCAACATCTCACAGCCCACAGACTCTTCTCTGACAAACAGTATAGTTTCCACTTCACTGCTGATATGCTCATGACCATCACTGAGTATATACACTAGGCTCTCGACAAGAACGGCGAAGCCCGAACTGTTGCCCTAGATATCTCCAAAGCGTTTGACAGAGTCTGGAGCGCAGGTCTTCTACGCAAGCTGCGGGACTATGGAATAACTGGACAATTGTTTAACCTTATCCAGTCATACCTTTCAAATCGCACAATAAAGATAGTATTGAACGGACATGCCTCCCAATATTATCATATATCGGGTGTCTCTCAGGGCTCTATTCTAGGTCCTATGCTTTTTCCTTATCTACATTAACGATCTTCCAGATGTAATAATATCCCAAGTAGGCATATACACTGACGACACTACGGTTTACTCTCGCCAAATGAAAAATCTGCCGAGCTTAAAAAGGACCTCTAATCCATGGTGGACTGACGTAAGAAATGGCTTGTGAATTTTAATACTTCCAAAACGAAGCTGCTACCTTTTAACCAAAACAGGCAATCACTCTTATCCCCACTAATTAGCAGGGATCAGGCTAGTTTACCTGAAAGCAAAACACTGCGCTTCCTCGGGTTAACTCTCACAACAGACCTCAATTGAAATGACTATGTAGAATCCATAGCTAAATCCGCTGCTAAGAAGGTCGTTTTTTTTAGTAGAGCCAGGAAGTTTTTCCCGTTTGAAATCAAGGCCAACGAAGAATCTTCAATGTGATCGATTCCGACTTGGCAGCTCAGATACAGTCACTTTCTCACCACAAATGCGACTTCATGTGTCTTTTCTACAAATACTTTTACGGCTTCTGCTCTGATGAACTTAGTTCACTGGTACCCGGTATATGTGAATTTACTCGAGCCACCAGATTAGCAACTAGGTCCCACCCTTTTGCTGTGAAACAAATAAAACTTAAACGCAAATTCTACTCTATCAGCTTCTTTTCTCGCACTTCCTGCCTGTAGAATTTCCTTCCGTGTACTTGCTTCCCTGACAGCTACAATCTCCAAGAATTTAAATGTAAAGTCAATAGTCATCTCCTATCTCACTAACCTGCATCCTCTCTCTCATGCTCCTTTCTCCGTCCACTCCACTTTCATCATTATTCTCATCCTTCTCTTTCCCACCTCCTGACACCCACTATAACCTGTCACTCTTTCTCATAGCTTTTCTTCTATGTAACCTCCTGCACAACAGTGGCAGTAAAATGCCTTGCTTGGGGCGATATCATTATAAAATTCTACGATTCTTTCTTTTTTCTTTCTCTCTTTCTTTTTTCTCTCTTTCTTTTTTTCTTTCTTTATCCTCTCTTTCATGTTCCTTTCTTCGTCCACTCCACTCTCATCAGTATTCTCATCCTTCTCTTATCCACTTCCTGACACCCACTATAACCGATCAGTCTTTCTCATAACGTTCCTCCTTTGTAACCCCCTGAGAAACAGTGGCAGTGAAATGCCTTGCTTGGGGTAAAACGATTATAAAAAACAAAAGCAACAGACTCCTGAACGTACCAGATCTGAAGAAAAAATATATGAACATTGCAAAAAGAAGATACGAAGGTCAAAATGGAAATGATAACTCGAAATGGGACGCGCCAAGAGAAGCTTTACTGACATCAGCAAACGACATTATCCCAAAGCAAAACGGACTTGAGTCAATCACAAATGAGATTCTCGAAATTATGCAAAAAAGACTCAAAACAATGCCAAGACATGGGACGGAATACAAAAAACTACACAATGAAATAAGGAAAAAATGGAGACAAGCTAAAGAAAATTGAATCAATAACAAAAGAACAAAAATAAACAGATTAGGTGTGAGATATGTAGAAAAAATAAAGTGAACAGGACGAAAAACATGCTCATCAAAAGTTTGCCTAAAATCAAAGAACGCTCATATTTGAGAACGAAAATTCTTCAGCGTGGGTACAAATATATTGAAGATCTTTTCCACAACGAAAGAGAACAGCCGGCAATACACAGAAATATTGACGGGCTGGAAATATTAAAGACCGGAAGGGAAGCAGCACTGACCAAATTGAAAAGAAACAAAGAGGCAGGACCAGACGGAATTGTAATACAGATGCTAACAGCCTTAAACGATTTCGGCGTAGACAAATAATAAATTAAACCTACAACAGTGGGGATAAACCAAAGCTACACGATTTTCATAGGACTACCGAAGAAAAACAGGCGCAAGCGAAAGTGGACACCACTGAACAACCAGTTTAATGAGCCACATAACAAAACTCATTATCCGGATTATGATGAATGGAGGGCACAGCAACAAGAAGAGTGCGGTTTCGTCAAAGAAATGAGATATATTTTTTAAAATCATATCGCCCTAAGTAAGGCATTTTACTGCCACTGTTTTGCAGGGGTTTCATAGGAGGAAAAATTATAAGAAAGAGTGACAGGTTATAGGGGGTGTCAGGAAGTGGGTAAGAGAAGAATGAATATGGTCATAAAGTAAGGGATCAGTTTTATATATTGATTGTGATGTAGAATTGACCCCCCCCATTTTATATCCATATTATAACAGTATAGAATTTTTTTTTATAATCATATCGCTCTAAGCAAGGCATTTTACTGCCACTATTTTGCAGGGGATTACATAGGAGGAAAGTTATGAGAAAGAGTGACAAGTTGTAGGGGGTGTCAGTAAGTGGGTAAGAGAAGGACGAGAAAACTGACTATCTATCTATTTATCTTAGTATCTATCTATCTATCGATCTCGGACTTTTCATATCTATCTATCCTTTTTTTTATAATCATATTGCCCCAAGCAAGGCCTTTTACTGCCACTGTTTTGCAGGGGGTTACATAGGATGAAAGTTATGAGAAAGAGTGACATGTTATAGTAAAACACAGGCAGTGCGGCTAGCTTTGGGTGAACCCAAACCCCGGTCACAGAAGCCAATTATGATGAGGTCTGGAACCTGAGTCAGGGTTTATGCTATCGACATGTCACCAGTTATGACGACGCTCTAGGGTCGCTGGTCGTGATGGCCTCGTCACAGTAGCTGGTCTTTGAGTCGTCTCTTACAACGGTGAACTTCCCTGCCCACGCTGTGAATTTTCATCTCAAGGAAGATACGTTGAAAACTCGATAGCCGTTTCTCTACCACCACAAACCAGACCGGACACACGCGTACACTTGTGTTAATAAAATAAAATACGACACCAAAAAAAAAAAAAAAATAAATAAATAATTTCGAAGACGCCTGGATAAGTTGCGGAAAAGTCTTTATATATATAAAAAATAATTAGCAACAGAAACAGAATATAATGGTCGTCGAATTTCTCTTTTCACAACGGAGCGAAGGTTTTCGTGTAAGAATAATCGGAGCTTTCAATTGTTCAAATTCTTAAAAAGTCTTTTCAGGGCTCTTTACAGAAGCCTGACAGAAACAGCCGAAGCTGGGTGTAAGTTTGGCGGTGGTAAATTCGTCTTGTCTCTTTAGCTCGGCGTGGTAACAACAACTCAGCTCGTTTGATTCTTTTTCGGCTCTTTCTGCTTCCATACATTTTCAGCAAGGACTCTATCGGAGGCGCATTATTCGACTTTAACTATTTTAAGCCGTTCGGCGGCAGGCTTCTCTACGTGTCTTTACATATTCAGCCAGAAGCTCTATGGTGTGCGACCACTCTTTCGGTCGTGGCCCCGGTTGGGAACTCTTTTCCTTCAGTCGTTACATCTCGACTGGTCCCAAGTCTAACTCCAACTGCAGCTGCAACTACGCTTGGCTCTTTGTACATCTTTTAGTCAGGAGCTCTATGGGAGGCGACCAACCTTTCAGTCATGGCTCCCGGTTGGGAGAACTTTTACCTCAGTCGTTACATCTCGACTGCAACTGATTTCGCTTCCTGGAGTCTCGACTTTTATGCTTGTCCCAAATTCTCTTGGGAGGTACGTAATCGACCAGGGGTGTCTATGCAAATCTAATCTTTAACCAATGAGATTTCTTCCGCCTCCACCTTTCGAGATGGAGGATTATATCACTTCCCTGGTTTAACCAATGAAGTAATTATTTTTAATGACATCATTTCTTTGCTTCTTCTTCTTCTTCTTGATTCAACTGATTAAGTCAACAATACAACCTTTATGATGGAAATTTATAATTCACTTTATTCCCATAGACAGAATTTAACCTTTTTAACCTCATCAAAAATTTCCGTCAGTCGTGTTTTGACTACCTATATTTTTCACTTCCACCGATCACAAAGCCCAAAGCTCCCAGTTGAAAAAATATATATTTTTCCTTTCTATTCTCTTCGACTTCCAGCTAGTTTTTTTTTTTTTCAGATTTTGCAACAAATTTTCTGGGTTTTTTTTTTTTACTCGATTCATATTGCAATTTCCAAGAATACAACTAATAATAATTCTTTACGCTCCGTCGTATTAAACTTAAGATTACTTTTTTTTCTTTGTTACATGCAATATTACAAGACAATATTAAACAAGGCAATTACGTGTTACATAAGTATCTTAAACAGGGTAATTACGGGTTAAAATAGAGGGTTTCAGGAAGTGGGTAAGAGAAGGATAAGAATACTGATCAGAGTGGAGTGGACGGAAAAAGGAGCATGAGAGAGAGGATGCTGGTTAGTGAGATAGGAGATGACGATTGACTTTACATTTAAATTCTTGGATATTGTAGCTATCAAAGAAGCAAGTAAATGGAAGGGAATTCTAGAGGTGAGAAGTGAGAGAAAAGAAGCTGATGGAGTAGAATTCGAGTTTATAAATTATTGGTTTCACCGTAAAAGAGTGGGGCCTAGTTGCTAATCTGATGGCTCGAGTAAATTCACATATAAGGGGTACCAGTGAGCTAAGTTCATTGGAGCAGAAGCCGTGAAAGTATTTCTAGAAGAGACACAGGGAAGCAACATTGCGCCGGTGAGAAAGTGACTGTATCTGAGCTGCCAAGATTTATTTATTTAATATTATTAGAAAGAGCGATACAAATTGAAAAGGTCGTGTATATGTGTTTTATAGACTATGCAAAGCCGTCCGACAAAGTATGCCAGAAAAATCTGAAAGGGATTCTCAGCAACCTTAATATATCCGGGAAATACATTAAAATAATGAAGACTTTAAGCAGAAAACCATTTGCATACGAACAGGAAATGAGTTCAGCAGATTTTTAAAATCCTATTACCCCAAGCAAGGCGGTAACACCACTGAAGTGCAGGGGGCTACATAAGACTAAAAAGATTAGATTGAAGAGAGTGAAGAGAAGGACGAACTAGTTAGAAAGGAGCAAGAGAAGGATGGGAATACAGGTGTGATGACAGTTGCAAAGGTAGAGAGAAAGGAAAGGATATACAGGGTGATGTAGATATAACTAGAGTCAAGTGGTTAAGAGATGGGTTTTGTCATTGCATTTAAATTCCTGGAGGTTGTAGCCGTCAGGAAAGCAAGAATATGGAAGCGGGTTCCACAGGCGGGAAGTGCGAGGAAAGAAGTTGCAGGAGTAGAATTGTCGTCTGCATTTGGTTGATCTAATTGTGAATGGGTGAGACCCAGCTGCCAGTTTGGTTGCACGAGTAAACACCTGTTGCAGGGGCACAGTGACTTAAGTTCGTTGGAGCAGAAGCCATGAAAGTATTTACATAACATCCCGTTGATGGGGAAGTGGCTGGAGTCGAGCCGCCAAGTCGGTACCTATCACATCACTGATTCTCTTTTGGAGCCTGTCAAGAACACTGAGATGAACAGTAGGAGCGCCTGACCATATATGACAGTAGTATTCCATGCACGGACGAATGGTTGATTTGTATATATGCAGGATGGATTTAGGCGGAAAGACATTCTGGCCCGACACAGTGACCCAGCTGTGGATTTAACTATTGACTCAATGTAGTGGTTCCACTTGAGATCGGAAGAGAGGGTAAGGCCGAGGAGGCGCAGTGTGTTGCTCTCAGGGAGACTCGCTTGGTCCATGCTTATGGGAGGCAGGAGATGTTGCCTGTGATGATTGACAGACAGCAGTTTGGTTTTAGACGTATTAAAATTTAGAAGTCATTGAAATTTACAAGCCAAATAATAAAATAGAAAAGGTTGCAAGACAAGGATGTGTCTTCTCACCGGATTTATTGAACCTATACAGCGAGGCAATTCTGAGAGAATTAGATATATGCAGATGACACAGTACTGATAGCAGACACTGAAAGGAAACTACAAAACCTTTTACAGAATCTAGCGAAGGAAAGCGAAAAGAAAGGACTAAACATAAACTATAAGAAAACCGAATGTATGGTCATCAGTAAAAAGAGGAGCCCAAATTGCCAATTACAGGTCGGGGATACTAAAATCAATCAGATACAGAAATTTAAATACCTGGAAAGTGTTCTAACAGTGAACGGAAAGTGTGACACTGAGATCCGAAGGCGCATTGGCATGGCCAAGGATGCATTCCAGAAGCTGAGTAGGCAAATTTTTGTTTTTGTTTTGTTCCCCGAAGACCTTTACCCCTTCAAATCTTTCGAAAACATCCTTATTTCCGTGCAAAAGTAAATGCTGAACTTAAATCGATAATTGTTTATTGACGAAACCTAACTTTTTTCAATTTTACAACCAGAAAAATATCGAATTTCTTTTCGCTGTTTATCTCACCCCGTAACCACAGTTCAAAACATGTTATTCACTGCTGAATGACTTCACGCGTAGATTGGCGATTTTTCGACCAATTTGCCTTCCTTTTTGCTATTCATGCGCGAAAATTGAGTTCCGAACCCAAACAAATCGCGGACTAATCGCTCAAAAGAAGTACACGGGCCGTAAAAAGTATCCTACGCGCCAAGTCATTCAGCGGTGAATCAGATATAAAAATGGTAGTAAGGGGGTGACATATAGTCCGACTTTTTTGTGGTCGAAAACAGGAAAAACGATAAGTTTCTTCAATAGACAATTATCAATTTGATTTCAGCATATACATTTGCACGTAATTAAAGAAGTTTAGGAAAGATTTGACGGGGTAAAGGCCTTCGGGGAACGAAACAAAAATTTACCGCTGAGTAAAGTATTGAGAGACAGGAAATTTAGCTGGGAACAAAGCAGACAGTACTAGATGTCTGTTCTTCAATATGGCAGCGAATGCTGGACAAAAATTAAGGGAAGACTTGAAGCAACAGAAATATAACTCTACAGAAGGATGCTGAGGATCGAACATGTCAACAACGACGAGATTTTGAAGAAGATGTTCAATATCAGTCTCCTTTTCGTAAAGGAGACTGATATTGAACATCAGGAAAAGACAGCTGAAGTATCTATGACATGTAATGAGAAAAGACGGCTTGGAGAATCGGATGCTCACGGGATGAATAGAGGGAAGGAGAGAAAAGGGAAAGAAACCAGTGACATACTTGATGGACTTGAGTAGATGGTAAGAGCTACATAGGATAGAGAGATGTGGTGGACTATGATCGCCTACGTCCTGAGAGGACACGAAACACATAGAAGAGTTATAAGTAACTAATCAGTATTGAGAAAAGGTGGGTTCATACCTAATCAGAATTCGATAAAAAAAAAGAAATATAATGTGAATATAAAGTGGGGGATCAATTCTATATTATAATCAATATATAAACCTATTCTTCACTTTTTGGCCATGTTAGTTTCTATATATTTATATTCTAGATTTATGGGCTTGAGCAAACGGATGGCAGAGTAAGGTTTGTGAAGGGTAACAAGAGAAAGAGCTATAAGGAATAGGAAGATGTGGAAGGCAATGATAGCCTCCGTTCCTGAAAGGACACGGCACATAGAAGAAGATTTATAAATAACTAATCAGTATTGAGAAGACGTGGATTCATACCTAGTCAGAATTTCATCAACAAAAAAGAAATTATAATGTGGATATGAAGTGGGGGATCAATTCTATATTATAATTAATATATTAACTGAGCCCTCACTTTGTGGCCATGCTATTTTCTATACATATATGTTCTAGATTTATGAGCTTCAGCAAATGGATAGCAGAGCAGGGTTTGGAAGGGGTAACAAGAGAAAGGGTATTAAGAGCTACAAGGGGTAGGAAAATGTGGAAGGCCATGATCGCCTGCGTCCTAAGGGGACACGGTACATAGAAGTAGTTATAAATAACTAATCAGTATTGAGAAGAGGTAGATACATACCTAATCAGAATTTGATTAAAAAAAAAGTAGGAAATTATAATGTGGATGTAAAGTGGGGGATCAATTCTATATTAAAATAATACATAAACTAATCATTTACTTTGTGGTCATTTTAGTTTTTATATATTTATATTCCAGATTTATGGGCTTCAGCAAATGGATGGTAGAGTAAGGTTTTGGAGGGGTAACAAGAGAAAGGGCGTTAAGAGCTACAAGGGATAGGGAGATGTGGAAGGCCATGATCGCCTACGTCCTGAAGGGACACGGCACATGGAAGGAGAATAGTTTTTAATAACTAATCACTATTGAGCTAGATTCATACCAAATCAGAATTTGATAAACAAATAAGAAATTGTGTTGTGGATTTAAAGTGGGGGATCAATTCTATATTATAATCAATATGATTCCTCACTTTGTGGTCATGCTATTTTCCATACATATATATTTCAGATTTATGGGTTTGAGCAAATGGATGGCAAAGCAGAGTCAGAGAGGCGTAATAAGAGAAAGGGTTTTAAGAGCTACAAGGAATAGTTAGATGTAAAGAGCCATGATTGCCTACGTCCTGAAGGGCCACGGCACATAGAAGAAGAGTTATAAATAACTAATTAATTTTGAGAGGTGGATTCATACCTTATCAGAATTTGATATAAAAAAAGAAATTATGATGTGGTTATAAAGTGGGGGATCAATTCTATATTATAATCAATACATAAATTGATCTCTCACTTTGTGATCGAGCTAGTTTGTATACATTTATATTCTAGATTTATGGGCTTGAGCAAATGGATGGCAGAGTAAGGTTTTGGAAGGGTAACAAGAGAAAGGGTATTAAGAGCGTCAAGAAATAGGAAGATGTGGAAGGCCATGATCGCCTACGTCCTGAAGGGACACGGCACATGGAAGGAGAAGACTTATAAATAACTGATCAGTATTGAGAAGAGGTGGATTCATACCTAATCAGAATTTGATTTAAAAAAATAAAAAATGATGTGGATATAAAGTTGGGTATCAATTCTATGTTATAATCAATATATAAACTGATCCCTCACTTTGTGACCACACTCGTTTCTATATATTTATATTCTAGATTTATGGGCAAATGAAAGGCAGAACAGGGTTTGGAAGGAGTAACATGAGAAAGGGTGTTAAGAGTTACAAGGGATGGGGAGATGTGGAGGACTATGATTGCCTACGTCCTGAAAGGACACGGCATATAGAAGAAGACGGTATCATACGTATTAAATGGAGGAGATTAGGTTTATGATTTATTTTTTTCATTCATTATTGTTTGAATTTATGCACACGTGACTATTTATACGCATGCAAACATACACACGTGAACATTCATGCACGTGCGTATATAACTGCACACGAGTGCACACATACACGTACACACACAAACACACGTACACAGACACATGTACAGTCGTGTCTGTCCGTTGTTATTAATAAACTAAGTGCTTGGATGGTAAGGGCATTTTTTCTTATTTTTAATTTTAATAATTATTGTTGGTTTGGTTTAAAGAATCTTTTATATTCTGCTTGAATATATATATATATATATATATATATATATATATATATATATATATTACTGTTTAAGCAGTAATTAAAAATAAACAAATTATATAAATATAAAATAAACTTTAAAAATTGATTATTAATAAATAATCAAATAAATAGTAAATATACGCACCTATACGTGTGTATGTGTGTGTGAGTAGAGACTCCGACTGAGACCAAATCGGTCGAGTTTCGATATATATATATATATATATATATATATATATATATATATATATATATATGAAAAGTGTATGTATATAATTATAAATACCAATATATATATATATATATATATATATATATATTACTGTTTAAGCAGTAATGAAAAAATAAACAAATCATATAAATATAAAATAAACTTTAAAAATTGATTATTAATGAATAATCAAATAAATAGTAAATATACGCACCTATACGTGTGTATGTGTGTGTGTGTGTGAATAGAGACTCCGACTGAGACCAAATTGGTCGAGTTTCGATCCCGTCCAGAAGCAAGTGGATATGTCTAGCCACACTGATCAGCTGTGACACAGCGAAACGGGCTTGTATTGTGGATGACTAATATATATATATATATATATATATATATATATATATATATATATATATATATGTGTGTGTGTGTGAAAAGTGTATGTATATAATTATAAATATCAATAATAGTAATTAGTACATAAAGGAAATTTAAAATAGAAAAAAAAGGGTCTATTCTCAAATATTATATAAGGAGTGTTAGTATACTTCATCATATAATTGACTATTAACTTAATAGCTATTGAACAGGTGAAGAGGTTCATCCCTTTTAGGATGCGGTTTCCGGTTTTCTCTTTTGCAATCTTTTCACTCTTTTCTTTCTTTCTTTTTTTTTTTTTTTTTTTTTTCAATTGGAGTAGATAGACTAAACTATCGCCCGGTTCACACCCCATCCACCTCTATTGAACAGATGAAGAGGCTCATCCCTTGTTCCCTGTTTAGGATGTGGTTTCCGGCTTTCTCTTTTCCAATCTTTTCACTCTTACGTAGCCCCCTGCGCATCAATGGCGTTATTGCCTTGCTTGGGGTGATATGATTAAAAAAAAAAAAAGAAAAAAAAAAAATATATATATATATATATGCAATTTGTTATATATATTATATTGTTTAGATATTATATATGTGCGTGGCACTTATTTAAAAGCGCTCAATATCAGTGATAGAGCAGACATATTCATATTCATATAAGAAACTCACACCTATCTATCTATCTATCTATCTATCTATCTATCTATCTATCTATCTATCTATATATATATATATATATATATATATATATATATATATATCAGATACAAAATAAAATAAATATTTGAGAGCAACAAAATATATATTTATTGTGGGGTAGCCAACATTATAATGTTTCGGTTGTTATGACCATCATCAGGACTTATATTTACTATTGTGAAATTTTTTGGGTTTTTTTTTTTGTTGTTGTTTTTGTTTTTTGTTACGGCCTGTGAATAGATTTAGAAAATATAAATTGCCGGGATTTATTTTCCATTTCCCTTAATATATATATATATATATCAATATAAAGAAGCTACTCCTGCGCATTCATGGACGTACCGGCACATACGCACGCTATTTCTAAATAGTGTATGTCTTAAAGTAAGGTTATCGTTTATCTAATTTTTCAGTTTTATTTAATGGTTAATAGTTTATTTGATTTTTGCCTTGATGTTATTAACACTGTTATAGATGTATTAATTCTTGAGGTTAGGTGGGTTCGTTTGTAGTTATGTGTGTATGTGTGTGTGTGTGTGTGTGTGTGTTTATATGTACATGCACACACACACACACACACACACACACACACACACACGTACAGGTGTGTATTTTTAATATTTATTTGTTTATTTATTTTTAAAATTTATATCATATTTATTGAATTTATTTGTTATTTTTATTTAGTGCTTCGACAGTAAATATATGTGTGTGTGTTTTTATATGTATATGCACACACACACACAATTGTATCACGAAACCATTATTTTCATAGTTTCTGCTCCGATGAACTTAAGTCACTGGTGCCCCTGCCACATGAGTTTACTGGTGCAACCAGACTGGCAACAAGGTCCCCCCCCCATTCACAGTTAGATCAACCAAATGCAGACGACAATTTTACTCCTCAGCTTCTTTTCTCGCACTTCCCACCTGTGGAACTCGCTTCCATATTCTTGCTTTTCTGACGGCTACAACCTCCCGGAATTTAAATGCAATGTCAATACCCATCTCTTAACCACTTGACTCTAGTTCTTTCTACATCAGCCTATATATCCTTTCCTTTCTCTCTACCTTTGCAACTGTCATCACACCTGTATTCCCATCCTTCTCTTGCTCCTTTCTAACTGGTTCGTCTTTCTCTTTACTCTCCTCCGATCTAATCTTTTACTCTTATGTCGCCCCCTGTGCATCAGTGGCGTTACCACCTTGCTTGGGGTGAAACGATTAAAAAAAAATCTTCCTCCTTCCTACACATAATTCTTATGATCTGAAAATATTTTCTGGCTTAAAATAACCTACACAGGATTGATAAGCCGTAAAAAGCGAACCGATCAATTTATGTGTGTGTGTGTGTGTGTGTGTGTGTGTGTGTGTGTGTGTGTGTGGCGTTTGTCTGTAGGTTTTTGGCTACTCTTAAAAGTTATATCATCATATTTTTATGGACACTGACAGATTAAATTAGACAGATTAGATTTAAGCAGATTAGAGTGTTTGACAATTTTACTACTCTACTGTCAATAATTGTCTATTTGTACAACCATTTAATTAATGACCTCCTTCCTCACCTCTCAAGCGTCTCGATACAAATTTATGGCGACATTACGCCTCTTGTGCCAAAATAAAATGATAAAATTATTCACAGAAGGTTGAGAAGTCCACTGCAGTTAACGGCACATGCGTGCCTCAGTATATACGCGCGTGCGAAAACATGCGCCCACGTGTCGTCGGTTTTCGGAGGGTGTACCTACCACTTCTCGACAACAACGCCAGTTCTTCGTTTCATTCTCAGGTTCCCGCCTCCGTCATAAGCGTTGCGCTTGTATCTATATATAAAAGGTAAGGCCGCTCGTGTCGTCTGCTGAACATTCTCTCTTTGTCGGACGCAGTGGAAAGAACTTGCCTGGTGTTTGAGACACGCGGGCAAACACCCCGTCCACGCACTTACACAGACTCGATTTGCACGTTAGAGACATTTTTATCGAAAATTTCATTTCCTCTACACGTTAGAGAATAAAAAACAAAAATCGACTGACTGCTTGCCGTCCAAAATTAAAAAATGCAGAAAAACAGACGTCTACTCCTGGTTGTTGTCCAAGTTTTTGCAGGTATTTAAATTATTTTATATTTCTATCGTTTATTTTCTTATTTTTTTTTTATTTTTTACGCTTGCCCTCGTTAAAGGGTTTTGTTTCATTTCTTTCGCTTTTTTTTTTTACCGGCAGATCAAGTGACAGCAGGTTTAATTGATTTCCCAGCACCCGCCTTAGTATTCTAGCTTATAAATAACTAGAATTTTTTTTGCAATCCGTTGATGCGCGTCGTAATTCCCAGTTTTTTATCGCTAACATTTTTGGTCGACATTTACAAGCTTTACTTTCCTGAATGTATTTATATTTACGGTGCTTTATATTTGACCAAAATGAAATAAAAATATGTGCAAAAAATAACTGCATGTATTTTTATTAAATAAATAATTGTCATTTTCATTACATTATTTTAAATAATGGGAGCATTTTGTATGTTGAATCATAAAACTTTTGATTTTTCTAAAAAGAAATGAATGAAAAGTTATTCCACTAACTTACGCGACATATTAAAACGATCTGTACTCTGTACACACACCTACCTGTTTACACTACTCCCCAAAATTAGCTTTAGATTGATCAATGTAGAGCTACTTAATGGATGGATTAATGAAAATCATGGAATTTTATAGATAGATAGATAGATAGATAGATAGATAGATAGATAGATAGATAGATACATATGAACAGACTGAGATAGATAGATAGATAGATAGATAGATAGATAGATAGATAGATAGATATGAACAGACTGAGATAGACAGATAGATAGATAGATAGATAGATAGATAGATAGATAGATAGATAGATAGATAGATATGAACAGACTGACATAGATAGATAGATAGATAGATAGATAGATAGATAGATAGATATGAACAGACTGAGATAGATAGATAGATAGATAGATAGATAGATAGATAGATAGATAGATATGATATGAACAGACTGAGATAGATAGATAGATAGATAGATAGATAGATAGATAGATAGATAGATATAGAACAGACTGAGATAGATAGATAGATAGATAGATATGAACAGACTGAGATAGATAGATAGATAGATAGATAGATAGATAGATAGACTAGATAGATAGATAGATAGATAGATAGATAGATAGATAGATAGATAGATATGAACAGACTAGATAGATAGATAGATAGATAGATAGATAGATAGATAGATAGATAGATATGAACAGACTGACATAGATAGATAGATAGATAGATAGATAGATAGATAGATAGATAGATAGATAGATATGAACAGACTGAGATAGATAGATAGATAGATAGATAGATAGATAGATAGATAGATATGAACAGACTGAGATAGATAGATAGATAGATAGATAGATAGATAGATAGATAGATAGATAGATAGATATGAACAGACTGAGATAGATAGATAGATAGATAGATATGAACAGACTGAGATAGATAGATAGATAGATAGATAGATAGATAGATAGATAGATAGATAGATAGATAGATATGAACAGACTGAGATAGATAGATAGATAGATAGATAGATAGATAGATAGATATGAACAGACTGAGATAGATAGATAGATAGATAGATAGATAGATAGATAGATAGATAGATACTGTTGTTTTCTCTTTACATATTTTTTTCACAATTAGTTATCAGTTTTTTTATGTCATATACCAGGTATGTTGTTGTTGTTGTTGTTGTTGTTGTTGTTCTGAACAAATGTTCTTAAATCTCCAGCACCTTCCTTAGTATTCGTCTCTACTTTTAAAATACTGTCTGCGATTACGTTTTATTCTACCATCCACTAAGTATTTTTAGACTGTTTTCATGTGTCTCAGTTTCTTTAGTTCTGAACGAAAATCCAGATATTTATCATTATTATTATTATTATGTCATTTTTCATCATATTTCGATTTCTGCATTGGTCTCACTACCAACCAAGTCTGCGGGGAGACCTAAGGCAGGTAGTGGCGTGTTGTTATGACTCCATTTCATGTTTTTCTATCTTCCCTATCATCCCCAGCATTACATAGATAACGTTTTCCTTAGTGTGTGGGCTGTACTTAATAAGACAATTTTTTGTATATCTCTTAAGCTGGGGTTTCCAGGGATTCTTTCAATGTGTTGTTTTGTTCCATTTTTTATCATTCCAAGTGCACCTACTATCACTGGCACAACTCTTGTTTTCAATTTCCACATTTTTTCTATTTCAATTTCCAGGTCTTTATATTTTGACAGTTTTTCAAATTCCTTGATTGCTATGTTACAATCCGCTGGACAAGCCATATCAATTAATAGACAAGTTTTCTCCTTCTGGTTTTTAACAATAATGTCTGGCCTGTTTGCTTCAATTTTTCTGTCTGTGTAGATGGTGTAATCCCATAGAATGGTTACATCTTCTATTTCTGTAACCGGTGCTGGATGATGTTCATACCAGTGTTTGTTTACAGCTTTTCCATAATGTTTGCACATTGCCCAATGTAAATATTGCCCAACTCTATCGTGGCGATTTTTATATTCGTTTGGGGCAAGCACAGAACAGCCTGAGATTAGGTGGTCTATTGTTTCTTGGTGTTTATCACAAAACCTGCATTTTGGATCCATATTATTATGCATAATATTTGCCTGAAAGTTTCTCGTGAAAAGACTTTGGTCTTGTGCTGCAAGTATAAATCCTTCAGTTTCAGACTTTAATCCAGATGCACGTAACCATCGATGAGTATTAACTTTTTATTATTATTATTATTATTATTATTATTATTATTATTATTATTATTTTACTTGCTGATTAATTGATTGGTTTTAGGAATTGTTTGGAGATAATAATTATCTACTAATACAACTGCTATTAATTAACCCATAGCTGGAGGGAAATTGGTGGGTTTATACATTTCCTGAGCGTATTTGCGCGTAATATAACGAACCCGACTAGAATTAAAACTTGGATCTCCGATTAACAATCCGGAGTCGTTATCCACTATATCACCAGCAGATCTAGGTTTAAGTCTAAGCGTTGACCCATTCCGGTGGAAATTTCCCATCTGTCGAAACAGGTGATTCTCGCTTGAGACACCAAGGGACACCAAGTCTTGCTATCGAATTTCTTGACTTTTCAGCCCAACTGTATATGAAAGACTATCTGCTTCAAATCAAGCTAATCTGTACCGTAATTTAACGACCCGATCGGCGACTATGACAAATGACCGCGGGTCATGTCATTTCTTTTCCCCTCACTTTGCATCATTAACTTTTCTTAGAATCCTTTGCCGTTCCAAGCCGTGCTGTTTCCTGAAACATCTCATTTCCAATCGCAGATCCATTTTTACCCAGCCGTTTTTTTTTTATTTATTTATTTATTTTTTGTAATATTATTATTAATTTTCTCTGTCACTAGGCGCCCATAAAAACAGGAACGACTTTCTTAAGCCCCTAAAAGCGTCCTTCTTCTTCTTCTTCTTCTTCTTCTTCTTCTTCTTCTTCTTCTTCTTCTTCTATATGCCCTGTCCTTTCAGGACGTAGGCAATCATGGCCTTCCACGTATCCCTATCCCGGGTTACTCTTAATAAGCTTTCTCCTGTTACACCACCAAAACCATCTGCCATCCACTACCTCAAGCCCATAAATCTAGAATATAAATGTATAAAAACTAGTATGAATGCGAAATGAGAGATCAATTTATATATTGATTATAATATAGAATTAATCCCCCATTTTATATCCACATTATAATTTCTTATAAACAGTTTGCATAAATATTCTTCTTCTATGTGCTTTGTCCTTTCAGGACGTAGGCAATCATGGCTTTCCACGTCTCCCTATCCCTGGTGGCTCTTAGCACTCTTTCTCCTGTAACATCTCGCAGCCCCGTTCTGTCATCGACCTGCTCAGGCCCTTCAAATATGTTATCCGCTGCCTTTCTCTGTTTCTTTTTCCTTCTATCTGGCCTGTTAGTATCAGGTTCTCCAAGCCCTCCTTCCTTATTGCGTGTCCCAGGAACTTCAGCTGTCTCTTCCTGATGCTCAATATTAATTTCCTTTTCGTTTCCATCCTTTCCAAAACCTCATCATTGCTCACATGCTCGATCCATGGTATTCGCAGTATCCTTCTGTAGAAGCACATTTCAGTTGCTTCAAGTTTTTTCTTTACCTTTGATGATATTGTCCAGCATTCACTGCCATATTGAAGAACCAACATCACATAGCAATCCAGTACTTTCCTCTTTGTTTCTCGTGAAATTGTCCTGTTACTTAATACTTTGTTACACCCTCTTTATCGCTATATCGATGATCCAGCACCTTCTTCTTGTTTTGTGGGATATCATCATGCCGGAGAGTAATGTTGACTGTCTAATTCTTTCTTCTTTCATATGCCCTGTTCCTTCAGGACGTAGGCGATCATGGACCTCCACTTACCCCTATCCCTTATCGCTGTCTAATTCTTTCTTCTTTTATATGCCGTTTTCCTTCAGGACGTAGGCGATCATGGACCTCCACTTACCCCTATCCTTTATCGCTGTCTAATTCGTTCCTCTTTCATGTGCCCTGTTCCTTCAGGACGTAGGCGATCATGGACCTCCACTTACCCCTATCCTTTATCGCTGTCTAATTCGTTCCTCTTTCATGTGCCCTGTTCCTTCAGGACGTAGGCGATCATGGACCTCCACTTACCCCTATCCTTTATCGCTGTCTAATTCGTTCCTCTTTCATGTGCCCTGTTCCTTCAGGACGTAGGCGATCATGGACCTCCACTTACTCCTATCCCTTATCGCTCTTAACACTTTTTCTCTTGATATCTCTCCCAAACTTTGATCTGCCATTCACTTGCTCAAGACCATCAAGTATGTCTCCCGTTGTTTACTTCTGTCTCTATTTCCCTCTATCCACCCTGAGAGTATCAGATTCTCCAAGCCCTCCTTTCTTATTACATGCCTCAGAAACTTCAGCTGTCTCTTCCTGATGCTCAGTATAAGTTTTCTTTTCATTGCTCAGATTTTCGGTTCATGGTATCCTCAGCATCCTTCTGTAGAACCCCATTTCTGTTACTTTGAGTCCTTCCTTCATTCAGTCAGTTAAGTGCCATACGTGATACACGCCTAGGCGATCATGTCTCGAAATAGACATGATTGACTGGGCAGAAGATTATACCACAGTAGGCTGACATTGCTTTCTGCAATAGACTGGTTGCCAGCCAAGGCTATAGAACCAAATCTGTCCTATTATTTGACTAATAGCTAGAAGAGGAAGAGATGTATTATATTATATTATCAAGTTGTAATTAGTGGGGGATCAGTTTATTACTTCATAACAATATAAAACTGATCCCCCACTTTATGCCGAGTAGAAGCCTTAATCATGTTTCCAACTATTATATTCAGTCAGACAGTTAATTGCCATACGTGTTACACGCTTGGGCGATCATGTCTCGAAAGAGACATGACTGACTGAGCAGAATATTATCCCGCGGTAAGTTGCAATTGCTTTCTGCAGTAGACTGGTTGCTAGCCAAGGCTACAGAACCCAATTTTTCCTATTATTTAACACATAACTGAAGAGAAGAGGCGGATTAATACATATCCCAAGGGTATTTGTTCGTAAGTGAATGCAACGAATTCAACTGTAATATCGAACTCGGCATCCCGATTTCTCGTTCCCAGTCGATATCCCCGTCACCACAACGCACTTCCTTCATTACCAAGCCAAAAAGGGCACCGGAAGTGACATATCTATGTATATTTAAGACGTTACTTTTAGGATATATGAAGTTCCGGGCAAAGTAATCTTTTGCAGTTCTGAGATGCTGATGTGTCCAGAAAATTTACTTATATGATTTTCGGTATTATTATTATTATTTTCTTGAGTTTCTGTTGGATACATATTTTCTTCCGGATCCCAACCAGAGATCTAAGATCAGCTTTGGCTCCGTAACATTTCCTACTTAAAAAAAAAAAAAGATTACACATATTTTTAATAGATAAAGCTTATCATAATGTATGAGTACAATTTTTTGATATTTTGTTAAAGTCAGAAATCTGGAAATCACTTCAATGACTCTATCGGAACTTTTTCCAATCAATTCGAGAACCCCAACTGCAATGATGCCCTCATGCGCCAAATATTTGAGATTTCTAGTTCCCTGTATATTGATAGTTTTTTGAAGATCTTTAAAAATACATAACAACCTGCCGAAACTGCTAATAAATAGTTTTCCAAATTCCTTGTTTGCTATATACAATATGCTGGGAAAGTTATTATTATGTTGTCATTTTTCATCATATTTCGATTTCTGCTATGGTCGCACTACCTACCAAGTCTGCGGGAAGACCTAAGGCAGGTCGTTGTGTGTTGTTATGGCTCCATTTCATGTTTTTTCTATCTCCCCTATCATCCCTAGCGTTACATGGACAAAGTTCTTCTTGGTGTGGGGGCTGTACTTAAGACAATTTTTTGTATATCTCTTAAGCTAAGGTTTCCAGGAATTCTTTCAATGTGTTGTTTGTTCCATTTTTTATCATTCCAAGTGCACGATTCTTGTTTTCAATTTCCACATTTTTTTTTTTTCTACTTCAATTACCAGGTCTTTATATTTTGACAGTTTTTCGAATTCCTTGGTTGCTATGTTACAATCCACTGGACAAGCCATTTCAATTAATAGGCAAGTTTTTCTTTTCTGGTTTTTAACAATAATGTCCGGCCTATTTGCTTCGATTTTTCTGTCTGTGTAGATGGTGTAACAAATAGTTCCCCAAATTTCTTATTTGCTATGTGACAGTATGCTGGGAAAGTTATTATTATTATTATTATTATTATTATTATTATTATTATTATTATAATTTGGTTTCTGCTGTGGTCACACAACCTACCAAGTATGCAGGAAGACCTAAGACTGGTCGCGGTGTGTTGTTATGGCTACATTTCATGACTTGTTTTTTAACCCCCACAACATCATTAACGGTACATCGACAAAGTTTTTCTTAGTGCCAGGTCTCTACTTATCAAGACAAATTTGTTGGTTCTAAGCTTTCGGCTCACATGAGCCATCTTCAGAGAGGTTACAAGGACGTTAACACAAAAACATCCACCATTTATCCCTTTCGAGAATGTATCTCTAACAAACTAAATAATATCTACATTGGCCATACTACAAATTCGCTCTCACGGCGTCTGACGTTGCACTTAAATGACAATTCAAATATATTCCGATATTTGAAACAACACGGTTATCAACGCACACTTCTGAGAAAAACGCTCGTTGAAAACACATATATACTTAGACAAGAAAATAATAAACAGAAACTCAAAACCCTGGTAGTTATCTACATTAAACAATTTAAACCTGGTTTGAATACGATAAATTTTGATATTTCAACTTCTTCTTCTTCTTCTTCTATGTGCCCTGTCCCTTCAGGACGTAGGCGATCATGGCTCTCCACGTCTCCCTATCCCTTGTGGTTCTTAGTATGTTTGCTCCTGTTGCTCCTGGCAACCCCCGTTCCGTCATCCACCTGATCAGACCCTGCAAATATGTTATCCGCTGCCTTCCTCTGTCTCTCCTTCCTTCTATCTGTCCAGTCAGTATCAGGTTCTCCAGGCTCTCCTTCCTCATTGCATGTCCCAGAAACTTCAGTTGTCTCTTCCTGATGCTCAGCATCAATTTCCTTTTTGTTGCCATTCTTTCTAACACCTCGTCGTTGCTTGTATGCTCAGTCCACGATATCCGTAGCATCCTTCTGTAGAACCACATTTTAGCCGCTTCCAGTTTTGTTCTCATTTTCGATGATATTGTCCAGCATTCACAGCCGTATTGAAGAACTGACATCACGTAGCAGTCTAGAATTCTTTTCTTCGTTTCTATTGAGATTTTCCTGTGTGTTAGTATTTTGCTCATCTTCTGGAACGCGTCCTTCGCCATGCCAATTCGCCTTCGGATCTCCGTGTTGCACTTTCCATCTTCTGTTAGAACACTTCCTAGGTACTTAAATTCTTGTACTTGTTTGATTCTGTTATCCCCCACCTGTATTTGGCATTTTGGGTTGTATCTTTTGCTGATGACCATGCACTCAGTTTTCTTAAAGTTTATTTGTAGTCCTTTCTTGTCACTCTCCACTGCTACTTTCTGTATGAGGTCTTGTAGTTTCCTTTCCGTGTCCGCAATCAGCACTGTATCGTCCGCATATCTTATGTTGTTCAGGTTGTGGCCTCCAATAACAAATCCTGGCGTGTCATCTAGGGTCCTCAAAATATTCTCGCTGTATAGGTTGAACAAATCCGGTGAAAAGACACATCCTTGTCTTACGCCTTTTTCTATCTTTGTGTATCTACTAAGGTCGTTACCTGTCCGTATGCAGGCCGTTTGCTGCCAGTAGAGATTCTTGATTATTCTTATGTCTTTGCCGAAAATGTCGAGATTGCCCAGCATCTCCAGCATCTCCATCATATACTCAAATGCCTGTAATCGGATCAAGGACCACAACGCCACCATTTTGTCACTGTCTTCGGCCATCCGCCACGGAAGGGATGGACAGGTATATTCAATTTAATTCTCTTTATTGTTAATAACTAAAATGTTCTATGTTTTACTGTGTGTTAATATTTATTCTTTGATAAGGGCTTATGTGAGCCGAAAGCTTAGACCCGATAAAAAAATCAACAATTACTGTGATTTTTTTGTTGTCTTTCAATGATATCACAATCAAGTATATCAGACGGTACGAACGGATCCTACACAAAATAATAGACAAAACTTGTCTATATTATTCAATTAAACCTGCATTATATATATATATATATATATATATGTGTGTGTGTGTGTGTGTGTGTGTGTGTGTGTGTGTGTGTGTGTGTGTGTGTGTGTGTTAATGATACAAAAAAATCAATAGAGTCCGGCAAATAATTGCTGAAGATCCTATACCATCAGCAACCCAAGTTGTATTGGATGGAACTGTTACTACAGGACTTAGTCTTTCAGATTTGAAAAAGATGCTTGAGGAAGTTCAGTCAGAAATGGCACTTTATGAACAAAACACTGGAAGAAGAACAGCTGAGAAGGAACACACGGAAACATTCTCTGGATATATATATATATATATATATATATATATATATATATATATATATATATATATATATGCAATTTGTTATATATATTATATTATTTATATATATTATATATGCGCGATACTTATTTAAAGTGCTCAATATCAGTGATAGAGCTAACATATTCAGTTAGATAGGTGTGAGTTTGTGACCCTGGGTTTCACGCTTTTGCGATCGTCAGACAAACTGATTATTTTTTTTAAATTGGCTATATGTAGTCCACATCATATGTACATATGTTCGTATGAGAAATCGACAACCGTCCGCGCGTTGAGATCGCTACACTATTTGAATGCACCAACCAAATGCGTATGTATTTGCGCAACGGCACACATATACAAATATATGCCAAGCCTCATATGGTTCGCATATAGTTATGTTTGTCTGAGCCCTAGTGGGTGGGCGGGCGCGAGCGTGTGTGTGTGTGTCTTTGCGCGCGTCAATGGGTGTAAAAATGTGTACATATGTCTACGTTTGTTACAGCGACAAATTTTCCTCCCACTTCTACAAAAATACACCAATATACGCAGCCCTACATATAGCCAATTTTTTTTAATTAATCAGTTTGTCTGACGAGCGCAAGAGCGTAAAACCCAGTGTGACAAACTCACACCTATCTATATGAATATATATATATGTGTGTGTGTGTGTGTGTGTGTGTGTATGTGATCAAAAAAAATTAACGCCTCTTTCCTGAGGATCTTGGCAAAAATCATCCTTCTCTATACATTGTAAGCTGGCGCTACATAATCGCAAAGAACTGTACTTATTTACATCGTTTTGGCTGTTGTCTTCATGTTTATTGCCATATTTACGACGTTTCTACCGTTGTGCGTTCCGGCCTTCTTCAGGTGATATTGGTTATTCGAAATGCATCCTTTATTTAATCCACGGGGGTAGATTGTTCTAGTCGTTCGTACCATGGACCAGTGGATAAAAGTGTTGGTGGAGTGATCTTAAATGTGACCCTCTCCAAAAATGTGTTTAAGACATGGCAACACCAAAGAATTAACTGAAGCTCACATATATTCAAAAATGGCAGAGCACATGGAATTAGAACAGAGTCTGTTAGCCTTAGACTAAATATAACACCTGAAAGCCAGAGCGTACAACGGCCGAAACGTTGTGATTATGGCAATAAAGCTGCAGACAACAGATGTAAAGAGCGTAAACAGAGACAATACTTTATCTCAGAAATAGAGACAAGTCCTGAAGTAGTTCAGTGTGTACAAAGGCCGAAACGTCGTGAATATGGCCACAAAGATGAGGACAACAGTCCGAACAATGTAAATAGTGTAAATAATTACAATACCTCATCTCAAAAATATAGACAGATGTTGAATGTGAATATGGCAACAAAGATGAGGACAACAGTCCAAACAATGTAAATAGTGTAAATAATTACAATGCCCCATCTCAAAAATATAGACAGATGTTGAATGTGAATATGGCAACAAAGATGAGGACAACAGTCCAAACAATGTAAATAGTGTAAATAATTACAATACCTCATCTCAAAAATATAGACAGATGTTGAATGTGAATATGGCAACAAAGATGAGGACAACAGTCCAAACAATGTAAATAGTGTAAATAATTACAATACCTCATCTCAAAAATATAGACAGATGTTGAATGTGAATATGGCAACAAAGATGAGGACAACAGTCCAAACAATGTAAATAGTGTAAATAATTACAATACCTCATCTCAAAAATATAGACAGATGTTGAATGTGAATATGGCAACAAAGGTGAGGACAACAGTCCAAACAATGTAAATAGTGTAAATAATTACAATACCTCATCTCAAAAATATAGACAGATGTTGAAGGTGAATATGGCAACAAAGGTGAGGACAACAGTCCAAACAATGTAAATAGTGTAAATAATTACAATACCTCATCTCAAAAATATAGACAGATGTCGAAGGTGAATATGGCAACAAAGGTGAGGACAACAGTCCAAACAATGTAAATAGTGTAAATAATTACAATACCACATCTCAGAAATATAGACAGATGTTGAATGTGAATCTGACAACAAAGATGAGGACAACTGACCAAACAATGTAAATAGTGTAAATAATTACAATACCTCATCTCAAAAAATTTCACCAACAACGGAAAACACTTCACTTGAGGACTACCAACAGCGGCTACAATTTAAATGGATAGCAGATGTGAAATCGAAGAGAAATAATGACATAATGAAGATGTTAACATTACAGATCACGTCAAATAAAATGTTTTAAAAGAAATCTCTGTCAGTACTGGAAAGGGTGATAACAAGTATTGGACTAAAGAAATCCGTTTCAAAAATCTTTGAAGGGAAAGATTTTAGAAATTTCAACAGAAAACTGTACTGGTTGCTTAGTTAATATATGCCAAATGTTTCCTTATAGGGAAACAGCTATTAGTACCATTACCATTACAATATTGATTTTTGGGAATGTCACCCTTCTACGGCCATTAAGCGCAAATACCCTTGGGAAAGGTATTAGTCTGTCTCTTCACTCCAGTTATGTGTTAAATAATAGGGAGGGTTGGGTTTTATAGCCTTGGCTGGCAACCAGTCTACGGCAGAAAGCAATGGCAACTTACTGCAGGATAATCTTCTGCCCAGTCAGTCATGTGTATTTCGAGACATGATCGCCCAAAGCGTGTATCACGTATGGCACTTAAATGACTGACTGAATATAACAGTTGAAAACATGATTAATACTGCTACTGGGCATAAAGTGGGAGATCAGTGTATTATTTCATAACAATATAAAACTGATCCCCCACTAATTACTACTTAATATAATACATCTCTTTCCCCTCTAGCTATGAGTCAAATAAGAGGACAGATTGGGTTCTATAGCCTTGGTTGGCAACTAGTCTACCGCAGAAAGGAATGGCAACCTACTGCGTGATAGTCTTCTGCCCAGTCAGTCATGTCTCTTTCGAGACATGATCGCTCAAAGCGTGTATCACGTATGGCACTGAACTGACTGATTGACTGACTGACGGTCATTTGCCCCAACACTCACTTTTGACGTCATAGGAAAATCTTTTAAGAATTAGAAAGAAGGGGTGTCATTATTGTGTGGTGGGGTGTCCAAGGAAGTCTCGATCAGAAAATCTTGGACATGAATTTGATGTGTTATTGATATTAATTATTGAGTTAAGCACCTTCACAAAAAAGGTGATTCCTCTACAAAAATAACCATATATTATAAAATTGTTGTGTCCACGTGATTACTTTAAGAAATAACAAACACGTGTTATAGAAATATTTAACAGTAAATTCAACAGAAGAGTATTACGTGACTAGTGCGTGTGTCAGTTGTCCCCTCATTTTTTCTTTACGGGTTTTCGCTTAATTGTGTCATCTATGACCTGGCGTATCTGTCAGTCATTTTCGTGGCTTATTGATTTTGAAGCCAGCTGCTTTTGATGTAGTCACACTTTTGTCGGTCACTGTATATATTATCTACATTTGATGTTGATCATACTTTTGTCAGTTATTGCTTTTGATGTCAGTCATATTTCTGTTAAATCAAAGAAATATATTACAGTAGTATTTATATTATTTACACTTTTCAGACCGTTGTCCACATTTTAATTACCATTTTTATGACGCGTTGGCCGTTGTAAGCTCCGGCCTTCTTCAGTTGCTAGGAATTTTGAACCGAACCCATAATTTTGCTCACTGGGGTATATCATTCTCATTCCACGTGGGATGCCACTTCCGGATGGCATGTAGTTATCTCAACTCTCTAAGTTAATTTTTCACCGCTACTGTAGCCAGATATTGAACTCACAACTCTTTGGGTCAAGTCACTGGATCTAACCAACCCTTATATCAACTAGTCCAAGTTTCTTCAAGAAATTTCTTCTTGAAATGAGAATTATATACCCCATTGATCGAAATAAAGAGTTCAGTTTGAAATTCCTATCAGCCGAAGAAGGCCGAAGCTTACAACGGTCGAAACGTCATCAGTCAGTTAAGTGCCATACGTGATACACGCTTGGGAGATCATGTCTCGAAAGAGACATGACTAACTGGGCAGAAGATTATCCCGCAGTAGGTTGCCATTGCTTTCTGCGGTAGACTGGTTGCCGACCAAGGCTATAGAACCCAATCTGTCCTGCTATTTAACCCATAACTGGAAGGAAGAGACGGATTAATACCTTTCCCAAAGGTATTTCGTAAACATGGCAATAAAGATGAGAAAAACAGTCCTAATAATGTAAATAATGTACATGACTTATTTAAACACACAACAACACACGTGTTGGGGGGAAGTCAAAGATTCGCTAAAAAGGACGATAGCTGCTGAAAATATGCATGAAACAATAGAAAACACAATTTTATTGACAAAACCTTTGGTCTTATTAAGACGAAATATCAAAGGCAGTCGTGTCGACTGGAAAGCTTCAGAATAAGCCAACTGCCACTCTGCATAGGGATACCCCCCACACACACACACACTAATTAGGTAGCCCAAGTATGACAATAAACTACATCCGGTTCCTGAGTTTGATGATAAACTACATCCGGCAGCAAGACCTCTAATTGGAAAGCTTTAAGGCGCATGGAACTACCTCTTAATCGCTGTTGTTCCCAGGTCCACCTTCTGACCTGTGGTGGTAGTATCTGTTAGGGTCCCAGCTATGGGAAAATAGTTAACTCTCAAACTGGGGTCAAAAGACTATGAAAGTTTAAAAATCTGTTTTTATAGTGAAATTTCCAACAATACTTACATAATTCTGAACCTAGCCGGGCATCCATAGCATCCGTGTGAGCGTCTATACCTGACTCGGTTATGGAAGAACATGACTCGAGTTCTCGTGTTAATATTTTGGATTTGTAGCGTCTGGCGTTGTTAATGTTATATACTGCCACTGGATCGGAATAAACAACGAGGAATATGTATATATGAAAATATATCATTATTCTTCGTCTGTGACGTTTGTGTGGAGTGGTAAGTCATCCAGAGAGAGATCGCACATACGAAGAAGCCGTCGGGAGTCGTTAGATAGTCTCTGTCTCTTCCGACAAAAATTATGGACTTTAAATAATCTTAAAACTTCCACGCATATTTGCTTTTACGAGTTGTCGTTTTGTTGACTTAATCTACCGCCGGATATATCTGTTAATCACACCCGGCTGTCCATTGTTTTTCAAGTCGGTTATCGCTGGGTTTTTTCGTTGTACTTTGTTGACATCATCTACGTTCGGATATATCTGTCAACCACCTTTCTCCTTTATTGACTTTATCTACGGCCGGATGTACCTGTCAATTATTTCTACCGTTCAAGGTAGTATATTACATTAGGGTGAAACTACCCGGAATGTAGCGTATTCTATGTTCAGTTTCTTTATCTTATATACTAACCTATTTTTTTTAATTCCATCAGCACGGTTCATGCTAACCTCCTGAAGAGTAATTCATTGTACCTTATCGAATTAACGTTTTTCACTGATATGAACTGGGCTGAAAATATATCGAGTCAATTGCCAAGTCTGCTGCTTGGAAAAGTTCGTTCACTATTTTGTTGTTGAAGGTTTTCTTACCTGAATTTATCTTTCACAACTATGAATCTTCTATTTATCCTTACATTGAATATTGTTGCCACATCAGATACTTTTGCAATATATCTAAAGAAGTTATTGCAGCACTGTGAAGACGTGGGCCACATGAGACCTGTTTGGTCTTTGTGGATATGTTGAGGAGTTATTATCGCAGTGGAGGCTAGTATTTGTGGTAAAGTCGGTCCTAATAGGTTTGACGTTCAAAACGTCAGGAACTTGATATAATATGTACTACGCAGTGTAATCTTGCCAGGTCACTGACTACGTTCGTATTCGACTAACTGTCGACTACTATCGTCCAGCATTGACTAACCCTCGTTCCTCTTACTACTCCTATTTGAATTAGGTGGGAGAGTCTATTCGCTACAGAATAGGTGGGTTTCACCATAACAGAATGACATTTTCTTAAAAGAAAATAACGCTTCTAATAATGTTATTTCGCTTCGTTTTCACATGTTCACTCACATACGTCACCAAGTGTTTCTTGAATTTTGTTAAATTTCAGGAGAATAACGTTGACAGCATTTAAAACAATTGGCGTTTTTCATTATGGAAGACAATACATCTGAACACTTTTTGTTTATAAAATAGAAAACGTTCATAAAAAATGTTCTCCAAGAAAGAAATGTTTGTTTTCGTTTTCAAATGAATAATTTAGAAATAAATAAAAAATGGTAATGTTTGTTAATCACACTGACATCCGGGATAAAATTATGCGGGGGCGTTAATTTTTAATTATGAAAAAAATATTTTCTAAAAATTTTAATTATGAAAAAAATATTTTCTAAAAATAGAACTTTCTTTTATTTCTAAGGTATATTTTTACAAATAAGATCTTCTGTAGTGAAAATAGTGGAAGTACCTACTACAAAAAATTACCTTGAATCTTAACACTGGGACACACCTAGTGATGAGTCATAGATCACGGGACACACTGCTCAGAAAAGCGTTGCCCATGCCTTTCATATAGTAATCATGAATGGAGACGAAAAGGAAACATACTTAACAGGAGGAAAATAATGTGGTTCTACAGGAGGATGCTGAGGATACCATGGACCGAATTTGTGCGCAATGATAACGTTTTGGAGAGGATCCAATCAAAAAGGAAGCATACTTATCAGGAAGCAGGACAAATAGAGAGAAAATGAGACAGAAAAAAGCAACGTATGACATATTTCATGAACTTTGGCAAATGGGCGGCAAAGCAGGGTCGGGAGGGTAACCAGAGAAAGAGTGTTAAGAGCTACAAGGGATAGAGAGATGTGGAAGGCCATGATCGCCTACGTCCTGAAGGGACACGGTATATAGAAGAAGAGTTATAAACAACTAATCAGTGTTGAGAAGAGGTGGATTCATACCTAATCAGAATATATGAATATAAAGTAGGGGATCAATTTTATATTATAATCAATATATAAACTGATCACTCACTTTTTGGTCACGCATGATTTTATACATTTCTATTCTAGAGTTATGGGTGGCAAAGCAGGGTTGAGAGGGTAACAAGAGAATGGGTGTTAAGAGCTATAAGGGATAGGGAAATGTGGAAGGCCATGATCGCCAACCTCTTCAAAGGACAAAACATAGAGCATTTTAAATGATTGGCGATATTTACTAAGGAAGATCAAACGTGCAAACATCTTTCGCTTTTGAAACGGGAAACATTCATAAGAATTATTTCTTTAAAAAAGAAATGTTTTCATTTTCAAATTATTAAATTAGAAATAAATCCCACACAGCGACACGTGTTAATCACACTGACATCAGTTATAATATTAGACGAGAATGTCAATGTTTTAATTATTAAATATCTTTTCTAAAAAAATAGAATTTTCTCTCATTCTTTAAGGTATATTCTTACGCATATAGTCTTCTGTAGTAAAAAATCTGAAGTAACTAAAACAAAGGATGTGCGTTGTGATGCAGTGGATATCGACTCGGAACGACAAATCGGGGTGCCGAGATCGAATTCCAGTTGAATTCATTGCATTCACTTGGGAAAGTTATTAACCCGTCTCTTCCCTCCAGTTATGTGTTAAATAATAGGACAGATTGTGTTCTATAACCTTGACCGGCAACCAGTCTACTGCAGAAAGCAATGGCAACCTATTGCTGGACAATCTTCTTCCTAGTCAGTCATGTCTCTTTCGAGACATGATCGCCCAAAACGTGTATCACGTATGGCACTCAACTGACTGACTGAATATAATAGTTGAAAACATGATTAAAACTTACACTGGGCATAAAGTGGGGGATCAGTTTTATATTGTAACGAAGTAATAAATTGATCCCCCACTAATAACTACTTAATAATATAATACATCTCTTTCCCATCTAGCTATGAGTCAAATAATAGGACAGATTGGGTTTTATAGCCTTGGCTAGCAACCAGTCTACCGCAGATTTTTTTTCAATTGGAGTAGATAGACTAAACTATCGTCCGGTTCACACTCCACCCACGTCTATTGAACAGGTGTAGAGGCTCATTTCTTGTTCCCTGTTTAGGATGTGGTTTCCGGCTTTCTCTTTTCTAATCTTTTCACTCTTACGTAGCCCCCTGCACATCAGTGGCGTTACCGCCTTGCACGGGGTGATATGATTTAAAAAAAAAAAAAGAAAGCAATCGCAACCTACTGCGGGATAATCTTCTACCCAGTCAGTAATGTCTCTTTCGAGACATGATCGCCCAAAACGTGTATCACGTAAGACTGAACGACTGACCTAATACAAAAATATTACCATGAATCTTTATAGTAGTGGGTCCGCCTTGTAATGAGACACAGATGACGCGACACACTGCTCGGAAAGAGTTGTCAATATCTGATCGAGATATTCTTGATAATAATCAAAGAAAAATTTGCGACATTATCGTGTAATATATTACCTTGAACGGAAGACGTAATTGACAGGTACACCCGGCTATATGTAAGGTCAACAAAGCACAAGGATGATTGACATACATATCCGTCCGTAGATGACGTCAACAAACCAACAACCCGAAAAAGAAAAATACGTGAGAGTTTTAAGAATATCCAGGGTGTCCATAAAGTTCGTGTGCACTTTAAAAAATTTATAACTTTATTTCTATTTGTGAAAGAAGTAATCTGTAAAAAATGTTATTAATCAACAAGATGGACCCTTTCATTGTCCTTTCTCCACGGTACGTGGCTTACTACATGGTATTTGCTTGAGAGATTGAACCCCTGACCACTAATTAATAATCTAACCAAATTCTATATCCATTACGCCAGTGGTGTATTCTTGGGATTACTGATTTGAGAATGAGAAATTGTCAGTATACTTTAATTTCTATCAAATATTTGTCTCATCTTGATGTTATTGTAGACAAGTCGTTTCGACCAATTACCTTCTGGCCATCAACAGACCGAAGAACGACTGTTACATGGAGTACTTCCATTTTGATGCGTTTTCATACGTTTTATTTTTGTTTTGTTTTTTTAATCAATCAATTCCCAAGCAAGTTGATGAGGCCACTAAGGCGGAAAGGGTTACTGGCAGCGAAAGAAAATGAAAAACATTAAAAAACGAACCAAAAACCCAATCTTAAACAGAAAAAAATGTGATAAATCTCCACTCCAGTTCAAAAAACCGTGGATGAGTGTGAACCACGAGTGTCTTCATTTTTATTGTTGTTATCACTTCGTTTCAACCGCCGGCCTTTTTCAGATTCTTGTCGATCCGAGTAATCTACATAGAATTTTGTAGGGAATCCTTTATTCAATTTACTACGTCTAGATTTTTCTCGTTTCGGAGTCCAAATCTCGGGATATCTCGTCTAATTCTTAATCGTCCTGTTTCAACTGATTTCAAGTACATACTGCCCGGCGCAGGGACTGAACTCAAAAATAACTATGTCACCAAATTCACAGATAGAAGTAGCAGCAGATGCCGCACAATAATCGGTAAAGCAGAGAATGGCACAATTTTCAACACAATTTTATCAAGTTACTTAAGTTGATAATCACTTAACTCTTAGAAATGATTCACATTGAAAATATTTCTTTATATAACATTTTTATTCATTTCACTCGAACAAGGCAATAAAGCCATTAAGACACACGGGGGGGGATTGTTAAAGGAGATAAGGAAACAAAACGCTGTTAAGGAAAGAGAACAATAAAAGAACAATAATTAAATAGACAGTAGATAACGATTGACATTGCATTTAAATTTTTGAAGATTAAAGTTGAGTGGAAATCAAGAAACCAGAAGAGGATTCCACAAGCGAGAGAAGAAACTGTTAGCATAGGACTTATAATAATATGAGAAGAAGAAAACATAATTAAGGAGAGAGAACAATAAAAGAACAGGAATTAAGAAGACAGAGGATAACGACTGACATTGCATTTAAATTTTTGAAGATCAAAGTTGAGTGGAAAGCAAGAAGCCGGAAGAGAGTTCCAGAAGCGAGAGAAGAATCTGTTAGCAGAGAACTTATAATAATATGAGAAGAAGAAAACATAATTAAGGAGAGAGAACAATAAAAGAACAGGAATTAAGAAGACAGAGGATAACGATTGACATTGCATTAAAATTTTGGAAGATCAAAATTGAGATATTGGCTTTTATATGGTTAAGTAAGCGCAGTTTTAGTAGTAATTTCTTCTTTGGTAGTGGAGGTTATGTGGTCTGACCCTTGAGTTCGTAGTGGTAGATAATGGGGAATTAACTGCTTAGCCAATTCTTTTTAAAAGAACTTATTGTGACTAATTGGATCATTATTGCAATTTATACTTATTTCTATGACGACATATACTAATGATCGCCCTCCCCCTTATTTAGGAGTATATTCTGGTATTTAAATTTCAAAATTTTAATTTTTCTTTATTGGTTTTTATAGGGTTAAGCTAGCGGAATTTTAGTCGTAATTTCTTCTTTGGTAATGGGAGGTATGTGGCTTGATCCTTGAGTTAGTAGTGGTAAATAATGGGGAATTAACTGCTTAGTCAAATTTTTAAAAAAAATTAACTGTGACTAATTGGAAGAATAGGATACTTATTATAATTTATACTTATTTCTATGCCAACACATACTTATGATCACCCTTCGTTTATTTAGGAGTATATTTTGGTATTGAAATTTCAAAATATTATTTTTATTTATTTATTTTTTTTTTTTTGTCAAACAGATTTCATCTATCTAAGATATTTTGAGTCCTAGCCTTGCCTATGAGCTTCCATTTCATCTGTGGATTTAAGTTATTTTCTTTTAATTTCCAGTATTTTCGAGAAAGGGCGCCCACTATCACTTTAACAAATATGCGAAAAAACCAAAAGCTAAATATCGGTCAACGCACACATATAAACCAATCACACACACATACATACACAAACACACATACAGATACACACACAAACTCACTCACTCACTCACTCACTCACTCACTGCAATTAACAATAGCAGAAGCAGCGAAAAAATGACCATTCGTTGAAAGGCGCAGTCCACAATTGAACGTGGAAACAAGCTCTCCTACCATACTGAAAATGAGATTTTGATTTCGAAATATTAATAAATAATAAATAGGTAATACCCAACAACTTCTTTGCCTTTCTTTATATTACTAAACGCATTGTTAAATCCTTTAAATACATCTCCATACACCTATTATACACAATGCTTCAAGCAAATTGCAAAACACTTCTAAAACATTTTTCTTCTCGCCGTCTGGGGTAAAGCAAACTCATGATTCTAGCCTTGAACGATATTTAAACGATTCCAACGCATCTGTACCGAAGTTCTTTTCCATACAACGTTTGATGGTTTAAAAACAAAAACAAATACTATAATCTACTGGCTAAACTTCTTCTTCTATGTGCCCTGTCCCTCCAGGACGTAGGCGATCATGGTTCTCCATGTCTCCCTATCCCTTGGGGCTCTTAGTATGTTTGCTCCTGTTGTTCCTGGCAACTCCCGTTCCGTCATCCACCTGATCAGACTCTGCAGATATGTTATCCGCCGCCGTCCTCTGTCTCTCTTTCCTTCTATTTGACCAGTCAGTATCAGGTTCTCCAGGCTCTCCTTCCTCATTGCGTGTCCCAGGAACTTCACTTGTCTCCTCCTGATGCTCAGTATCAATTTTCTTTTGGTTGCCATTCTTTCCAACACCTCATCGCTGCTTGCATGCTCAGTCCACGATATCCGTAGCATCCTTCTGTAGAACCATATTTCGGCCGCTTCCAGTTTTGTCCTCATTTTCGATGATATTGTCCAGCATTCGTAGCAGTCCAGCACTCTTTTCTTTGTTGCTATTGAGATTTTCCTCTGTGTTAGTATTTTGCTCATCTTCTGGAACGCGTCCTTTGCCATGCCAATTCGCCTTCGGATCTCCGTGTCGCACTTTCCATCTCCTGTTAGAACACTTCCTAGGTACTTAAATTTTTGTACTTGCTTGATTCTGATATCTCCCACCTGTATTTGGCATTTTGGGTTGTATCTTTTGCTGATGACCATGCACTCAGTTTTTTTTAAGTTTATTTGTAGTCCCTTTTTGTCACTCTCCACTGCTACTTTCTGTATGAGGTCTTGTAGTTTCCTCTCCGTGTTCGCAATCAGCACTGTATCGTCAGCATACCTTATATTGTTCAGCTTGTGGCCTCCAATAACAAATCCTGGCGTGTCATCTAGGGTCCTCAAAATATTCTCGCTGTATATGTTGAACAGATCCGGTGAAAAGACACATCCTTGTCTTACGCCTTTTTCTATCTTTGTGTATCTACCGAGATCGTTACCTGTCCGTTTGCAGGCCGTTTGCTTCCAGTAGAGATTCTTGATTATTCTTATGTCTTTCCCGAAAATGTTGAGGCTGCCGATCATCTCTATCAATTCTTTGTGTCGTATCTTGTCGAATGCTTTCGCGTAGAAGCATAGGTATAAGTCTTTCTTCATTTGTAATGCCCTTTCAGAGAGCATCCTAATCATGAATATGATGTTCCTTGTTCCAGTGTCTTTGACGAACCCGCACTGTTCCTGCCCTATCTCTGGCCTGATTCTGCTTCTCGCTCTGTTCATCAGGATTCTGACAATCAGTTTTGTAATGTGACTCATTAAGCTGATAGTTCTGTGTAGTTCGCACTCGTTTGCACCCGGTTTCTTCGGCAGCGCTATAAATATCGACTTGCATAGTTCGTCTGGTATTATTCCGCTGCTATAAATTTCGTTTATTATGTCGGTAATTTTTTCTATGCCATATTCTTCTAAGGCTGTTAGCAGCTCCATCACTATGCCGTCTGGGCCAGGTGCTTTGTTTCTGTTCATTTTGGCCATTGCAGCTTCCACTTCGAAAGAGGAATGGCTCAACAACAAATGTGCAGAAGTAGAGAGACTGAGCAGGACCAACAAAGCAGGGATGCATAAAGAGATAAGAGAACTGACAGGACAAAAAACCTGCTCCTCAACAGGATGCATAAAATCCAAGGAAGGAACAATTATATTAGAGAAAGAGGAAATACTCCAGCGATGGGAAGAATATATAAAGGATCTTTTTGCGACAAGAAAGAACAACCGAGAATACACTAGCTTAGGTACCTCCAAAAAATTTTAATACCTCAATTTAAATTGAATTTTTAAAAATACAAAAGTTTTTTTGAAGCTTTAATTTTAGCTTTAATTGAAAGCCAAGAGATTAAATTTACTAATTACAATAGGCACAAATACCCTGGTGTATTTCAAACCAAAATTATATTGATCGGAATTTTAAAATTTTTAGGTTAAAAAAAGGTTTTTAAAATTTTAAATTTTCCGCTATTTTTCATCGATTGTAAACAGAAAACAATTCTCGGTTTTAAAAAAATCTTACAAAAATAAAATACACCTCGCTGACATTATTTTTTTCAAATTACCGAATTTAAACTTACTTTAAGTTGACTTGAAACAAGAATTACTTGCTTACTGCCTGAAATATTTACAAGCGTTTCTCAATTACGGTATCCTTGTTATCACATCTATCAACGCCTTATCAAGAGGCTATAACTGTTATGATTTACAGTAGCCGCCCAAAAAATGCCAAGTATGGAAGACGAATTTAGTATAAATTTTATTTTTTCATGTAAGGGAGGACAACCCTTGAATCACGTGAGCTTTTAATTATAAATATTACGTACGGCCACACGTACAAATAAGATACGGGTAATCAAAATGCACATAATTAAAATGTTTTAATTATTTTAAAAATCCATTGGCTTAATCATTTGTATTAAGCTTTTCAGTTTTCGATTAGTAAATGTAGTCTTCATGCTTTAATTTCATACCGTAGCCGGAGCAATGGAGGAAAAATTTAAAAATATTTTTGAAGCTTTATATATTATTATAAAAAATGAAAATAATTCTTGTGAAAATTCATTATTCATTTAATTATTTTCTTTTCAGACTATGACATGCTTAATTTATATTGTTCATAAAAGCAATTGAAAGTTTATCCAAATAAAAATTGGAATAGTTATTACATTTTTCGCAATTGGGACCTACTTTTTAGAAAGAAGGCTAATATTGAAGAAAAAAAAGACAGTTGATTAGCATTCCCCAATGACTCCTGAATTTAATTCTATTAGACTAATTAGGGAGTAAAATTGAATTTTTAAACATTTCTGGAAATTAATTGGTGGTAGGAGTAACATATCTAAAAAATATATATTTTTACCAATATTTTCTTAAAATAATTATTTCAAAATTGATTTTAATGAATTATGAATAAGTCCTGAAATTTTTATCAAAATCCGACTATTATTTGATTTTTGTAAGAATTTCCAAATTATTGTGTCTTTCACGGTCAAAAAAGTGTATTGCGTAATATTACGCTTTTTTTTGACGTAATAAACTGTGCGTCAATTTAGGTTTCGCACTGACGTAAGAAAAAAATTTCTACCAAAATTTCGAACGTGTTAGAAATAGTTAATTTTTTTTTTAAATAGTTAAAAACTACTTTTATCTATTCTCTTAATGATAATATAAACATTTTGCTGATAAAACTTTTTTATTTAGTTTGGGGTCTTTTTCCTTCATGCTGTGCTGTTTTTTCGGCGATTTTTTTTGAGGTACCTAGGATAAACCATGAATACAGAGCATTGGGAACTTTAATTACATTTCTAAGAATTTTTTAACATAGTTTAAAAGATATTTGAATCGATCAAACAATATCTCCTTATTTGACTATATTTTTGAGATGAGGTGATATTTACATTATTTACAATTTTCGGACTGTTGTCCTCATCTTTATTGCCAATAAAACAATATACGGCAAGAATGTGGCGCAGTGGATATCGGCTTGGAACGAGAAATCTGGAATTCAAGTTCGAATTCCAGCTGAATTCCTTGCATTCACTCACGCGCAAATTCCTTTAGGAAAGGTATTAATCCATCTCTTCCCTCTAGTTATGGGTTAAATAACAGGACAGATTGTGTTCTATAGCCTTTGGCTGCCAACCAGTCTCCTGCAGAAAGCAATGACAAACTACTGTGGGATAAAATTTTCGAGACATGATTGCCCAAAGTGTGTACCACGTATGGCACTCAACTGACTGACTGAATATAATAGTTGGAGATATGATTAAGGCTTCTACTGGACATAAAGTGGGGGATCATTTTTATATTGTTATGAAGTAATAAACTGATCCCCCACTAATTACTACTTAATAATATAATACATCTCTTCCTCCTCAAGCTATGGGTTAAATAATAGGACAGATTGGGTTCTATAGCCTTGGCTGGCAACCAGTCTACCGCAGAAAGCAATGGCAACTTACTGTGGGATAATCTTCTGCCCAGTCAGTCATGTCTCTTTCGAGACATGATCGCCCAAAGAGTGTATCACGTATGGCACTTAATTGACTGACTGAATATAATAGTTGGAGATATGATTAAGGCTTCTACTGGACATAAAGTGGGGGATCATTTTTATATTGTTATGAAGTAATAAACTGATCCCCCACTAATTACTACTTAATAATATAATACATCTCTTCCTCCTCAAGCTATGAGTCAAATAATAGGACAGATTGGGTTCTATAGCCTTGGCTGGCAACCAGTCTACCGCAGAAAGCAATGGCAACTTACTGTGGGATAATCTTCTGCCCAGTCAATCATGTCTCTTTTAAGACATGATCGCCCAAGTGTTTATCACGTATGGCACTTAACTGATCCCAAGTATCGACAGAAACGGTTCTGTTAAACATTCCAATCGCCCACCTGAAGAAAGCCAAAGCGTACAACGACCAAAATGTCGTGAATATTAATATGGAAATAATGATGTGGGCAACAGTCCGAACAATGTAAATGCCCCCTTTTTTTTTGTTTTTAATTTGTGTAGTCATTTTTCTATTTTCCTCTATGCTTTTTTTCTCCATTTCTTCACTGCCGCCTCGTTCAACCATGCCTGGTTTTATTTTTTATTCATTAGCCTATCAATTCCGCACGAGTTCGCTTCATTTGCGCCATGTTGTCTTCTTCCATCGAATTAGTAGAAAGCAACAATCAAGACACAAAGTTCAAGCCGGACAACAAAACGATCTCAATCTTTCACTTTTCTTCTTCCGCGTCAAAAAGCCAAAAAAATAATCCCACATTGATTTTCTGATTAATTATCCCCAAGCGCACTCAACCAATCTAACAGTCCTTCCGACATCCAAACCCATTACAAGAATATCATGAATGAACCAACGACAATTGTCCGGATCATGAAAAGAAAAAGGCGATAATGTCCGTGTTGTGCCTGGACACGTGTGAGAAGCGCTAGCAAGTAAATATCGGTATCGCTTTACAGCAGTCAAATATTGGCAGAGTATTAAGCAAGGGTTGTTTCCGGCGCGGAAGATTTCATCCTCTGTCGACATTGCAGCCGACAAGTCAACAGGGAATCCATTTTATCAAGTACTTATCAATAGGAAAAGGCTGGGGTCAATATCGGTGATAGAAATTCGATTCGAAAGACACACCCGGAATAGGTTTTTATACGAATTATTTTCTCGATCTCACGTCTGTTTCTCATCATTCCTCTCGAATGCTTTCGTTATTCTTTCTCTCACTCTCTCTACCTCTCTTTCTCTCTCTCTCTCTTTCTCTCTCTCTCTCTCTCTCTATATATATATATATATATATATTATTAATACCAACATCCGCTAATCAAAACTTCATGGAATAACAAATCATTAGGTGAAATACTCTCTCTCTCTCTCTCTCTCTCTCACTCTCTCTCTCTCTCTCTCTCTCTCTTTCTATCTATATCTCCATCTATCTATATATATGAAATTATTTGTTTGAACATTATTATTTTTGTTTAATCGATACTCGTATTTGTGTAGATAATCTATTTTTAATCAAACAGTATAATTATATATTTATTTCTACCGACCTGATTATTTACGATAAATTTTGTTACGAAAATGTGTGTCATTCGCAGAATTCGAACCTGCGACCACTATCAGCATAGAGGAAGCCACTAATTGATCTGGTGCGTCTTAAACAACTCGACCACGAATGATGCCACAGTCTAATATATATATACACACACACACATACACACACAATAAATACACACACACACACACACACACACACACATATATATATATATATATATATTCCCAAATATATATTCCCAAATAAAGACAAACTGTTAAATGAAAGAACAGAAATTATGGCTAAATGCATCCACACTAAGAAATACCTCTCAGGTTCATACAACCATTGATGAAAATGTCATAATCCGTTTTAATTTAAACATTTCGTGTTCATAAATTCCCTGCCACGTGAACGCTCAAATAAAACACCGTTACAAGAGCGTTTTTATAAAAAAAAAAAAAAGGTAAACGTTAAAATCGGTTATTAAAAATCGTCTGAAGACACCACTCGTGTTAGAAATTTGGGTAGCAAAATAACTCGTTTAAAAATGGAATATATATATATATATATATATATATATATATATATATATATATATATAGTTTAGAACATGTAAAAAATTTTCTCCACTACAAAGTGTATATTTTGTTTCGACATTGAAATGAAAATGTCTCCTCAGGTGGATACATTGTCATTTCAAGGTCGAAATAAAATATACACTTTGTAGTGGATAAAAATTTGTACATGTTCTAAACCATAATTTATAATAAATACACTGTTTTAAATTAATGTTTTGGACGTTATAACTTTTTCTTCGTTCCTTATTCACTCGGATATATATATATATATATATATATATATATATATATATATATATATATATATATATTAATTCAGATACTTTAATCCAAGTGAAAAAAGCAGGAAGGTAAATTCCAAAAACCCGATCCTAATTAATATTAAAAATTTATTTTAATATTAAAATATGATACAGGAAGAGAGCTCCATGTAATAAAATATTACAGAGCAAATATAAATTAAAAAAGGATTAATTCAGTGATGTTGAATGACCATTTCGATATGAAAATCCCCACGGGGTATAACACATCACCTCAGCAACAGAAAAATCTTTCCAGAAATTCAACATCATTGAATTAATCCTTTTTTAATTTATATATATATATATATATAGTCGTCCGCAGACAGATCTTTTTCACTGTATCACAGCTCATCAGTATGTTAAGACATCCGATATACCTTAGAACATGTCCAAACTACAATATTCTAAAATATAATTTATAATAAAGATTAATTGCTCTATTTCTATATTGAGCACCCTTTTTAAATTAATGTTTTGAAAGTTGTAAATATTTTCTTCGTTCCTTATTCATTTGGATATATATGTATCTGTATCAAAGATCACCCCAGTGTTATCAGTTCTTAATGAAGTGTTTATGCAAATGACACAACCATTTACTTCTGTCTTAGTAGAAATTTCAACAAACCCGACAAAGTCAACCCAGAAACCGCTCTAGAAAATTGCCTCCAATCAATAGTTAAGGAAAAGCTTGTAAATTTTAACGCCTTCAAAACTAAACTACCTTCATTTAATCACCATAGACTAACTTTTACGCTTGCCATGACTGATGCTAACCTCCAGGAGAGCAACACTCCTCAACGCCACCTTGGCTTAACATTTTCCACTGACATGAAGTAAAGCGAATCAATAGTTGCATCTACTGCAAGTAAAGTTAATTCACTGTGTCGTGCCAGAAGATTTTCTAATCAGAAACCATCTTATATATAAATCTACTATTTGTCCGTGCACTGAATACTGTTGCCATATCTGATCTGGGTTTTTTGTTGGTTTTTTTTTTTTGGTTTTTTTGGGGTTTTTTTTTGCCGCATATCTCGAGATACCACACAAAATTCAAATAAATTTCTGTCATATAATCGATTCTGATCAGGCATCTTGATATTAGTCACTTTTTCACTGTCGTGATATGGCTTCTTTCTGTGTTTTCTACTAATATTTTCATTACGACTCTTCTGATAAGTTGTTTATCCTAGTGTCACGACTACATGAATTTAAGTTTGTCCCGTGATTGGCAAATAGGTCTCACCGTTTTACTGTTGAACAATCTAGATGCAACTGCCATTTCTACTCAGTTTATTTTATCGCACTTCCCACCTCCATTTCCATTAATTTAATCCCTGTCACTTAGAATCTTCCAAAATTTAAATCGCCATATTTCGTTTTCCTGAACCCTGCACCTTTATTGTTCATTCCTCTTCTTCTCTGTACCCTGTTCCTTCAGGATGTTGGCGATCATGGCTTTCCAAGTCTCTCTATACATGGTGGCTTTCAGCACGCCTTCTCCTGTAACACCATGCAACCCTCGTTTCATCATCCACCTGATTAGGCCCTTCAAATATGTTATCCGTTGCTTTCTCCTGTCTCTTTTTACCTCTGTCTGGTCTGTTAGTATCAGATTCTCCAAGCCCTCATCCTCACTGCATGTCCCAGGAACTTCAGCTGTCTCTTCCTAATGCTCAGTATTAATTTTCTTTTTGTTTCCATCATTTCCAAAACCTCATCATTGCTCACATGCTGGACCCATGATATCTGCAGCATCCTTCTGTAGAACCACATTTCAGTTGTTTCAAGTTTTTCCTTAATCTTTAACGATATTGTCCAGCATTCACTGCCATATTGAAGAATAGACGTCACATAACAATCCAGTACTCTCTTCTTTGTTTCTAACGAAATTATCCTGTTCCTTAATACTTAACTCAACCTCTGGAATGCATCCTTCGCCATGCCAATTCACCTTCTGATCTCTATGTCGCACTTTCCGTCTTCTGTTATAAAACTTCCCAGGTATTTAAATTTTTGTACCTGCTTGATTCTAGTATCCCCCACCTGTATTTGGCATTTTGGGCTGCCCCTCACTCCTTTTTACTAAAGTCTTCTCATTCTCTGTAACCTTCTGCGTCTTAGTGGTATTATCGCCTTCATTAGAGTGAAAAGATGTAAAATAAAATCATAGTTGTAGAAATCACAAGGAGTTTATTCAAATGACACAGCTACAGCTACAACTGAATATTTAAATAGAAAAACCGTGACATTTTCTCGGCTATTCAGTCAGTATACGTGATACACGCTTTGGGCGATCATGTCTCGAAAGAGACATAACTGACTGGGCAGAAGATTATCCCGCAGTAGGTTGCCATTGCTTTCTGTGGTAGACTGGGTGCCAGCCAAGGCTATAGAACCCAATCTGTCCTGTTATTTGACTAATAGCTAAAGTGGGAGAGATGTATTATATTATTAAGTAGTAATTGGTGGGGGATCAGTTTATTACTTCATAACAATATAAAACTGATCCCTCATTTTATGCCCAGTAGAAGCCTTAATCATGTTTTCAAATAATATATTCAGACAGTCAATTAAGTGCCATACGTGATACACGCTTTGGACGATCATGTCTCGAAAGAGACATGACTGATTGAGCAGAAGATTATCCCGCAGTAGGTTGCCATTGCTTTTTGCGGTAGACTGGTTGCCAGCCAAGTTTATAGAACGCAATCAGACCAATTTTCCAGTCCTCCGAAATTTTAGAGGTCTTCCATAGGATCTTTGGGATTGACGCCATTCGGTTCGATACCATAACACATCAGATACAACTAGAGACTTCTGAAGAGAAATATGATGTGAACAGAATTTCAATCTGGAAATATCTTAAAAAGTATTTTCTTTTAAATTATCAAAAAGATTTAATTCTATTTGATACTATAAAATGATTTGTCATCATTCGCAGATTGTAAAGAAAATAAGCAAAACATATATAATATATAAATATATACATATATATATATATATATATAGAGAGAGAGAGAGAGAGAGAGAGTCAGACAGACAGACAGACAGAGAGAGCGTACTGTGCAAAAGACAAGAACTATTTTATTTTTTATGAGGCATCAAAATAAAGTTTAAAATCACCCCTGTCCTGATACTTTTGAGCACTACCGGTAGTGTGCAAAAGTATTAGGACAGGGGTGATTTTCCAAAAAACCTCACTGAAATTCAAATACAGGGTGAAAGGCCAAGTAAATTCCTAATAAATATTGATTATTTAAAACTAGGTGTAAAAGAAATGTATTAAAAAGAAGTTCTATTTAATTTTTCCTATTTTCTATTAAACAAGTTATTTTGAAACTACTCATTATTCTATTATCCTTGGATATGACTGACTTTTTTCTTATTCCCCCCTCTCGAATTGATAAATCTAATGTTACTTTGCAAAACACACTTTGGGAACAAATACAAGCTGCTTGGCAGGAGATACCATTAGATACATTGAAGAAGCTTGTAATGTCAATGCCTGACAGAATGAAGGCTGTGATCAAAGCAAAAGGCTATTATACTAAATATTAAATTTATTTTATAACAAGCTTAGTTAGACCCCATTTAGAATACGGCAACCAAATCTGGAGTCCTCTACTAAAAAGACAATCAGTAGCAATTGAAAGAGTTCAAAGAAGAGCAACAAAATTGTTGACGTCGTTAAAATTTAATAAATATGAGGATAGGTTAGGAAAATTGAAATTACCATCACTGAAATATAGAAGACTGAGGGGGGACTTGATAAATGTTTTCAAGATATTCCATTCTACTGACCACACTAATAAGAATTTATTCACTATGTCTGACTATTCTAGAACACGTCACAACGAATTAAAAATAATAACCCAGCACAGTAGAACTAATATTAGACAAAACTTTTTTTGAGTCACAAAGTATTGGAATGCACTACCATCACACATAAAATTGGCAAAAACTCTTACGGAATTTAAAAGCCTTATTGAAAAGGATAAGACAATATTAAAATTAAAATATGAGTTTGATTAGAGATGGAAATAATTTATTTTCTCTCCATCTCGGCCATGCCACAACGCTAAGAGAAGGGAGAGGGGATTTAAGAAGGGACACACGAGAGGCCGTGAGGCCTAGAAGTCCTAACCTACCTAACCTAACCTAACCTAAGTATTTTTTCTTGTTAAAGCATTTGTTGAGTAAATCAAATAAAATGAGTTTAATTAAATTGTTTATTTTCTGTCAATAGGCCTCATAAAAGATAAAATAGTTCTTGTCCTAATACTTTTGCACAGTACTATATATATATATATATTCTATTAAATATAAGAGACAATGAATGTCTATTATGTTTAATCATGAGCCGTTCTAAACGTCGTATTTTTGCTTTAATTTCAGTTGAAAATAAAGACAAAAATTCTCCAACATTTGGATAATTATTTATTGGTTTTCTTCTAAGCTTTCGGCTCACATGAGCCATCTTCAGAGAATTTGCATAAATTTACTACTTCTCTATATAGGAAACCAACTAGCATAAATTCGTGTCTTCTTAATTATAATAGTGAATGTCCCCAACGATATAAGTTAGCTGTTATAAAAAACTTACTTCAACGCACACAAATGATATCTTCTTCCAAATCTATATTTTATAAAGAATTACACAACATTAAGCAAACACTAGTCAATAATGGATTTCCTAACTCCGTTATTGATCAACAAATTAAAATGTATCTCAACAAACTCAACAATAGCTCTAACAATAATGATAATATTAATAATAATGGTTTACATCAAAATAAACATAACACTATTAACTTATACTATTGCAACCAAATAAATAATAATTATAAACAAGATGAAAAAACTCTCAAAAACATAATACGTAGAAATGTTAAACCAGTCGAAAGTAATAATCAAATTAAACTCATTATATATTATAAAAAGTTTAAAACAATTGACCTCATAGTCTATAATAACCCAACAGGCACTAAACTAAATTCTTTACAAAAAACCAATGTAGTGTACCAATTTACATGCCCATTCAGAGATTGCATCTCTGATACTACTCAAAAACCTAGTACATATATTGGTTTTACCACAACCACGCTCTCCCGTAGACTTACATGTCATCTTTCTGATCAGAGTACTATTAAACAACATTTCTCTGAAAAACATAAACATGTAGGTAATATCAGACAGATTTTGGTCAACAATACGGTGATCCTTACTCATACACACAGTAAGAGGAACCTGCAGATATTGGAGGCCATGTACATCAAATCAAAACAACCAACACTCAATAAAATCAACTTTAAAACAGGAAATAACATATTACATTGCATTTGACTACATGGTTTTGTTGTCATTTCGCGCTATCCCGCGGTGTGACGTCATAAAACCGCATCGCAAACTTAAGAACTGCGTTTATTCTTTTTGGTAACTATTGCCGTTGCCAAGCGGAGTTTTATGTCAACACAAAATAAAATCGTCGGTGATGGTGGATTTTATAATATTTCAGTTTAAACTACCTCTCTGAAGATGGCTCATGTGAGCCGAAAGCTTAGAAGAAAACCAATAAATAATTATCCAAATGTTGGAGAATTTTTGTCTTTATTTTCAACTGAAATTAAAGCAAAAATACGACGTTTAGAACGGCTCATGATTAAACATAATAGACATTCATTGTCTCTTATATTTAATAGAATATGTCTAGAAAATTACTTGCTGCCTCGATATACTAAATATATATATATATATATATATATATATATATTGAGTGTATGCTCTCACTGCATTGCAATGAAGCACAAAAAAGATTGTTTTGTTTTTGTGTTGTTTTAGTGTCCGCCATTTTTTTCTTTGTTTATGCATGTCTATTATTTTCGGCACTCGAAGAGTTTTTCGAATTGCAATGATGTCTTCAACTCGCCAAGAATCCAGATTTCTGAAGTGATTAATTTGTAATAAACTAGTATCTTCACATCAGGTGTCTTCCAGCAATAAAGCTCATGAAATGGCGGATATAAGAGTCGACTTCCGTTCTGCGAATACGGCGGTTAAATTAGGTAAAATACCCGAGAACAGAACATCGGCAAGCAAAACGAGACTGACAAATGTACAATTATTATTATTATTATTATTATTATTATTATTATTATTATTATTATTATTATCAATATATAATGCATCACTAATTATCATTATAGTCAGTTCATATATACATATAATCAGACAGATTTTGGTCAACAATACAGTGATCCTTACTCATACACACAGTAAGAGGAACCTGCAGATATTGGAGGCCATGTACATCAAATCTAAACAACCAACACTCAATAAAATCAACTTTAAATCCGGAAATAACATATTACATTGCATTTGACTACATGGTTTTGTTGTCATTTCGCGCTATCACGCGGTGTGACGTCATTAAACCGCATCGCAAATTTAAGAATTGCGTTTATTATTATTGCCGTTGCCAAGCGGAGTTTTATGTCAACACAAAATAAAATCGTCGGTGATGGTAGATGTTATAATTTTTCAGTCTTAACAACCTCTCTGAAGATGGCTCATGTGAGCTGAAAGCTTAGAAGAATATCAATAAATAATTATCCAAATGTTGGAGAATTTTTGTCTTTATTTTCAACTGAAATTAAAGCAAAAATATGACCTTTAGAACGGCACATGATTAAGCATAATAAACATTCATTGTCTCTTATATTTAACAGCATATGTTTAGAATATATATATATATATATATATATATATATATATATATATTCAAATGAATAAGGAATGAAGAAGATATTTGCAACGTTCAAAACATTAATTTAAAACAGTGCTCAATATAAAAATAGAGCAATGAATATTAATTATAATTTATACTTTAGAATATGTACAAACTACAAGCTACTACAAAATTGTTCATTTTGTTTCGATATTGAAAGAACAGTGTCTCATCAGGTAGTTAATAATGATTGTAATAAACGATATTTTTTTAAAAAAAATCTTTTTTAATCTCACTTCCTTTTGTGTGTGATTAAGTCTTGAAGGCTATCGCAATACGTTTATTTTACTAAACGTACTTTCAACCTCCTTCCGAGTTTATATTTGAAGCAGAAAAAAAAAAATGTACATTAATTTTTAGCAACACAGTTTTCCGGTTACATTTGTTACCATAACTCACACCTCTGAAGATGATCTCGGAAAAAGGTTGAAAGTACTTGGGTACCTTGAGTTAATAAATGAAAATCACATCTGTCAACGTTACAGTTCATTTCTAACATATTTTGATTGTAATACGCGAAAGATTATCCGTGAGTATGAACGGATTTTATTAACAATAAGAAAACATATTGTTTGCAATTTATTTAATCTGACACACACACACACACACACACACACACACACACACACACACACACACATATATATATATATATATATATATATATATATATATTAAATTAAATAAATACGACAAAAGGGAAATTATATTTTTCCCACCTACGCGTTTCATCCAGTGACGGGTTTTATCAAAGTACAGTTTGTTTTTTTTTTTGTTTTTCTTTTATAATCATATCGCCCCAACCAAGGCATTTTACTGCCACTGTTTTGCAGGGAGTCACATAGGAGGAAAGTTATGAGAAAGCGTGATAGGTTATAGGGGTGTCAGGAAGTGGGTAAGAGAAGGATTACTGTGGCCATAAAGTGAGCGATCAGTTTATATATTGATTGTAATGTTGAATTGATCCCCCACTTTATGTCCACCTTATACTAGTATAGAATTTTTTTTAATAATCATATCGCCCCAAGCAAGGCATTTACTGCCACTGTTTTGCAGGGGGGGGTTGCGTAGGATAAAAGTTATGAGAAGGAGTGACAGGTAATAGTGGGTGTCAGGAAGTGGGTAAGAAAATAATGAGAATACTGATGAGAATGGAGTGGACGGAGAAAGGAGCATAAGAGACAGGATGAAGGTTAGTGAGATAGGAGATGACTATTGACTTTACATTTAAATTCTTGGAGAATGTAGCTGTCAGGGAAGCAAGTAAATGGAAGGGAATTCCACGGGCGGGAAGTGCGAGAAAAGAAGCTGATGGAGTAGAATTTGCGTTTACATTTTATTGGTTTCACAGTAAAAGGGTGGGAACTAGTTGCTAATCTTGTGGCTCGAGTAAATTCATATGTAGGAGGTACCAGTGAGATAAGTTCATCGGAGCAAAAGCTGTAAAAGTATTTGTAGAAAAGACACAGGGAAGCCACATTTCGCCGGTGAGAAAGAGACTGTATCTGAGCTGCCAGTCGGGATCGATCACATTGCAGATTCTCTGTTTATTTTTGTTTCAGACGGGAAAAACTTCCTGTCTCTATAACATTACAGATTCTCCATTGGATTTTATCAAGGACAATTTTATTTTAAATAAAGTTTCTATAAAAAAAATTGTTAGATACTCGAAAAAAAGACGTTCATAAATTTTTATAAGATTAACTGAAATTACTAAACATTCAAACACGTCATAGTTCATGTTTGAAGTGAATTATTTTATGTGGCAATATTATGTTTTGGTAAAAAGAGTTAGGAATCAATCATTTTCTTTGGATTTTTTATGTATTTGTTTTGTACAAGTTGGCATGGGAAAGTATCGTTTCTATTTGGAAAAGGGAGATTTGGAAAAAAACGCTGCATAAAATAAAATTTTGATAAGATTTTATGGTGGCGCTCTCGAGAAGTTTTCTTCTGAGTGAATTATTTTCTTTTTTGATGAATATGACATATTTTAGGTGGATATTGTGGTCGAACTTGTTTCTGTGCATGACTATGGCATTGGTTAAATTATTAATCATGAGGTCTTTTCTGTGTTCATAGATACGTTTTTTTTTTAATTTTCTGCATGTTTCTCCAGTGTACTATGAACTACAAATTATTATATATATATATATATATATATATATATATATATAAACATATATATATATATATATATATATATATATATATATATATATGAAGATTAACGAAATGGTTTTAAACAACCGACAATTTAAAATGATTTGTTTTAACGTTATTTTTGATCGATGCTCGTATTTAAGTAGATATTCTTTTTATAATCAAACAGTATACAAATCCATTATATATGGGCGAGTGGTTAGAACGTTCGTTTTCTGGCCATGAACTCACCATGCCCAATTTGTCAGGTTTGGTTTGTTTTACGGCATATCAACCTCAGTGTGTCATTTAATACCGACGAGATTTTTACAATAGATCTGTATGAATAGAATATACTTTCTCTATAAAGTGGGTTTCATTGAGAGTCTGATGCATTGCTGGTAATTTTTTTTTCTTTCACGTATTTTTGTTAGTAACATTTTACTTCAAAAATGTATTTTTGTTGGTAATATTTTTCATTGAACAATTTTTTCTGGTAACTACTTTCATAGCATTTTGACCTCGGTTTGGTGGTTAACTATTTACCCATGGCTGGGACCCATAACAGGTGCTACCACTCCGGGTCAGGGTGGACCTGGGAACTACAGCAATTAAAAGTCATTTGTCAGGAATGTTAGTTCTTGATGATATCGGTTTGAAGTAGGCGCCTGAAAAATATACAAGGGGTTGTGAGTGAATATGGGAAGATGGCTCCCTTTGAGGAGCTGTCAATGGTTGTACTAGTTCGAAGTCACAAGTCCGAGGATTTGAGTATCCAGGTCTTGTTTAGATTATCGTGTTCAGACCAGATAACATGCTCTCTACCGTAAACTGTAACTAAGGTCCGCTTAGCAGAGTCGCGGTATAAAACACAGGTGAGATCTCTGGGTGCTGAACAGACATAAGTGTGCCTGAGCCAGTGTATGCAATGGGGATTAACTAGCCGTCCTGGTAGATGAATATCGTGAAAAGTGGCTAGTCATTATATATATATATATATATATACGGATGACTATTTACGCTGCCGCAGCCCGACTGAGCATTATGGAATGGTAGATTAAAAAAAAAAACAGTAGCTACTCAAGCATTTACGCATCGTTCATTCAGTAACGAATTTGAACACTATCGGCTACTGGTTTTACAAGTTTTAATTTATTTTTAGCTGTGGGATAGGAAATTAAAATCTACTTTCTTCTTTCCTTTTTACAAAAATTCACAATGAATTGTGAAATCCTGGTTTTTCCCCAATAGGAAAAGGATTGACCATGTGCTTAAACAAACAGTCGAAACCGGATTTCGCAAGTAGATGTTAAATTGGTTTCCTGACCAATGGAAGCGATTTGTAAGACCAAATAGGACTTCGCGATCAAGTGCGAAAAATCCAAAGGATATATAAATGACTTTGGTCAGCGTCATTCAGTCAGTCAGATGGGAGCAACATAGACAAGCTAAAATGTAATAGGAGAAGCTTCAAGTTGACTCGGAGATTCGTCCTCTTTCTCTTTCCTTCTCGTGTGCTGATTCCTTTTACTTCTTCTTCTCTATCCAAAGACATTCCTACCAAACAAACGCTCATACATACATACATACATACGTACGTACGCATAAACTGTTTCCAACAAATTACTACTACGAACATTTCTTGATACCCTTAACTTTCTCATTGAACATTAACTTCTACGAATTCTTGTTATTCTTTTCTATTGATAAATTTCTATTTTAACATAAAAAAATCTATATTTTTATTTTTCCACTACTCCGCACTATTCCACACAGATATACACATTCTAACCTGCTACCAACCTTTTGATAATAACCCTCTGATAATGACGAATAAATAATAAGCTGTAGGTAGTTCAGTCATGTATGATACAAGGCCGAATTAAATCAATATCAACCTCTCCCTATAGCTTTATAGAATTTCACCAAATGCACAGTTTGCCTTTGTGCAAATACTCCTTTTTATGATTAAATATAAGATTCATTTTCCGTCGTTTTATTTTGCAGGTTTGCTCGTGTCATGTTCGGCTCAGATCGGATGCCAAGGCAACACCGATTGTCACAACGGAGGCGACGAACAGGCGCTCGTTAATTCAGAATCTACAGAAGACAAGCGGAAGTTCAATCCATGGGGCGGCAAACGAGCTGGCCCGGTTTTCTCTGTCTACGACGAGAGCCAATTAGAAGGTACGTCGGAATATTCGGCCGAAAGCAAAAGATCTTTCTCTCCTTGGGCAGGCAAAAGAACAGCACAGTCCAATGTTGGGTACGTCGTCCGCGCCCGAGATGCGCAAGGAGACAGGAAAAAGACCCGATTCCACCCTTGGCACGGGAAGAGGAGCGAAATGTCCCTGGAATCTGAGCTTCCGGAAAATCTACTTCGACAGCTCGTTTTGGAATATATTAATTTGGACAGTAATAAACTTTCCGATAAACGCGGTTTCAATCCCTGGGCTGGTAAATAAATTAGAAGCCGGTTGGTTGAACGATAGAAATTGAATAAAGGACATGGCCGTCTATTCTATGTTTGTACCCAAAATAAATATGACATCAATAAACACATTTTCTGTAGAATAACGCGTTGCGAGTTTGTTGTTGTTAAATATTAAGGCTAGTAATGTGAATAAATATACTGCTTAATAATAAAAACAGGGCGTCTATTAAAATATGAGTATCCGTTAAAAAAATTTAAGACCTCAGTGTCCACTTTTATATTTGCATATGTTATATCTCTGACATACTAATAACATACATAAGAATGATATTTTCATCAGACACACGCACACACGCACATAGTACTGTGCAAAAGTATTGGGACAAGGACTATTTTATCTTTTATGAGGCATCAAAATATAGTTTAAAATCACCCCTGTCCTAAAAACTTTTGCAGACTATCGATAGTGTTCAAAAGTATTAGGACAGGGGTGCTTTTCCAAAAAACCTCACTGAAATTCAAATACAGGGTGAAAGGCCAAGTAAATTGCTAATAAATATTGATTATTTAAAACTAGGTGTAAAAGAAATGTATTAAAAAAAAGTTATATTTAATTTTTCCTATTTTCTATTAAACATGTTATTTTGAAACTACTCGTTTTTCTATTATCCTTGGATATGACTGACTTTTTTCTTATTCCCCCCTCTCGAATTGATAAATCTAATGTTACTTCGCAAGACACACTTTGGGAACAAATACAAGCTGCTTGGTAGGAGATATCATTAGATACATTGAAGAAGCTTGTGATGTCAATGCCTGACAGAATGAAGGCTGTGATCAAAGCAAAAGGCTATTGTACTAAATATTAAATTTATTTTGTAACAAGTATTTTTTTTGTTAAAGCATTTGTTGAGTAAATCAAATAAACTTACTTTAATTAAATTGTTTATTTTTTGTCAATATGCCTCATAAAAGATAAAACTGTTCTTGTCTTAATACTTTTGCACAGTATTGTATATATATATATTAGTCATCCACATACAAGCCTGTTTCGCTGTATCACAGCTCATCAGTGTGGCTAGACGCATAGGTGCGATTGGTAAATTGTTGCAATTATTTTATTATTTCAAAGCAAAAGGCTATTATACTAAATATTAAATTTATTTTGTAACAAGTATTTTTTCTTGTTAAAGCATTTGTTGAGCAAATCAAATAAAATTACCTTAGTTAAATTGTTCTTTATCAGAAACAAGATAAACTGAAGGAAGTTGACTCTACGTTACGGGACTGAAAATGTAACTGTTTATTAATAACCAACATTTTCTTTTAAGAAGTCTTTGATTTTATTGCATTTTATCTCCGCACCGACCCTTTATATCTCTTGAACTTTCTTTTCACTAGCAATTCACAGACATGAAAAATTAAAATGAAAGAACTGGCGCTAAAATCTTGGACTTCTCACATAGGTGCGAAAACTTTAGAATCAAGTAGTAGGTGTTCACAAAAACTAAGTGGGAGTTTCGCGGGCCGGATTGTCTTGTTTAAATCGAGCAGATTGACGGGCCGGTCGTTAGGACATCGCGGGCCGGATTTGACCTGCGAGCCGGATTTGACCTGTAAGCCGGATTTGACCTGTAAGCCGGATTTGACATGCGAGCCGGATTTGACTTGCAAGCCGGATTTGACCTGCGTGCTGGATTCGGCCTGCGAGTTGGATTCGACCTGCGAGCTGGAGATGCAGGTGTGTAATGGATAATGGCACGAAATTGTTAATCAAAGAGCAGAGTTTCAATTTCCGTTGGGTTTGTCTCACTTATGCGCAAATACGTTAAAAAAAGTAGGTATCTACCTCTTCTTACCCCAGCTACGGAGTAATTAGTAAAACTTGTGTTATATATTATCTGACCTGGTGCGTAATTTTGCGCAAAAGTGCATTTTTATGAAACAGCAAAAATATGCAAACTGGCTAACAAAAGAAAATAGAATTGTTTTGATATTATTTGATTCTTTTTAAAACTAAAAACTGTGAGCATCGAGTGATGGTCGGAATTGTGTTTTGATAACAAGCGTAGCCAAAGACACATAATGTAAATCTCAAATTGTCTTTATAAACAATGTGTTTGAAATACTACCTGTTAAAACGAGATTCTCGATATATAGATTAGAAGATAGTTGAGTTGGCAGAAGAAGAAAGTTCGTCAGCAGATGAGATCCGAAAACAGACTGAGAGAGAGACAGGGCGAGGAAAGACTTCTAGCTGGCTCTATACGTGTGTGCTGACACCTCGACGAGAACCACTCCACAGCTACGTCACCAAAAGCGAATAAAAACGATGTTGTATACTTTAATTGTATATACATGTTACGGTCGTCATTTTATCAAGTGAGAAAGACAGTCGATTTTATAAGAGAGATGGTTACGAGGTTTGATCTGCAGCGTAATCTTCCCTCGTCGTCGGCTTCATAAGGGTACAAACATTTGTGCATAAGGGTATACAACATTTGTATCACTAAATCATTATTATCGTCAAAAAATTTTACAATCTTAGAAGGTTGACAGTTCGTAAAAAAGGAAACAGTCAATATATAAATGAATCAGAAAAAATAAGCAAAGCCTTTATACATTTGACATGTTTCACTACCTTTATCACAGTGCAGTAGAAATTTTGGTTGAAATGAGGAGAACGCAAAAGATGTTTCGAATTCCATTCACTCATCAGGAAAATATCACTTATTCATATTTTTAGATTGTGTGTGTGTGTGTGTGTGTGTGTGTGTGTGTGTGTGTGTGTGTGTGTGTGTGTGTGTGTGTGTGTGTGAATTCTAATGGGTATGCTATTTTGTTTATGTCTCATAGTGTCTGTGTGTGTGCCTAATTCTTGAAGTAGCGAGTATAAATGTTAAGGGTGTTTAAGTGCGTCGGTTAAATGTGGATTAAATTGGAATCGATTATTATTATTATTTGCTTGGGTTTCTGCTGTATACAGATTTCCTTCCGGGTTCCACTCAAAAATTGCTCTATGACGGTGTTTCCTAACCTTTTTTGGCCATGCCCCACCTAATCACCTCTAGAATCCTGATGTCCCCCCTCCCATATGTTGATGTATAATTCTTATGTAAAAAGTGAATTCGGTTTTAGGTGATGCTTAAAACACCATACTCTGATTTAAGTTTTTATTTTAAACTTAAAATTTAAAGTTTGTTTGGTCAATCATTGTTGGCATAAGAGACAGAAAGGTGACCGTTCATCATGAAAAGCAGGTACGAAACCAAATTTTAGATATTCCTCCGAATACTGATGAACTTTCTTCTTGCAAGCACGGCTCATTTTGTGCATAAGGATATTAACTGAAATAAATAAATGAACAATCTTATACATTAAAGTGCACTTTAAGAGTTTTTAACGTTAACTGTTAACACAATAAAATTGGAAATAAACTTTACATATAAAGGGAGATAATGCAAGAATTCTGGCAACTAAACATTATAAACGAAAATCGGCTATAATATTATAATAGTGCAATCGATGGTGATTTAAAAATCCAAGACAAATGATGAATGAAATAAATGTAACGTTGCTAAATTTTTATTTATTGGAATGGTTGAGTTAATAGATCTCAAGAACAAAGACTTTTATTAGCAAAACACCTAACAGTCGAATTGTCCCCTAAAAAATCAAATTGCGCCCCACGTTGGGAATCACTGCTCTATGACATCTTCCACTGATCATTTTTAGCAAAATAAAAACAAAAGATCATACATTTTAAATAGAGAAAGCTCTTCGTAATGAGTGAGCTCTACTTGTGAGTACATTTTTTTTATTTCTTAAAAGCATGGGTACCAGGAATCCCTTTAATGAGTCTATCGGAACATTTTCCAATAAATCCGAGGGCCCCAACTACAACTGGAATTGTTGATGTCCTTGTGTGCCACATTTTTGAGATTCCCATTTCAAGATCCTTGTCTTTGGATAGTTTTTGAAGATCTTCAAAGATACATTACAGTCTTCAGAGACCGGCATGTCAATAAGAAAGAACATTCTGCTTTTGTGATCTTTGATCCCCGATGTCTGAGCGAATAGCTTTTATTGTTCTGTCTGTGTCTTGTAAAGTTATAATTATTCACATTATTTTTTTTATAATTGGTGTATGTGTGCTAGGAAATTTAAATCTAAATAATAATAATAAAAATGTAGAAAAATATATTTATAAATACGAACCAGGAAATAGAAAAATGATTAGAAACATCAAAAAATAACCAAATACGCATACACACAAACACACACATACACACACATACACACACACACACATATATATATATATATATATATGTGTGTGTGTGTGTGTGTGTGTGTGTGTGTGTGTGTGTGTGTGTGGCCGTTACCAATAGACTCCGAAACGGCTGAACCGATGTTCTTGAAAATGTGTGAGTTGAATTTATGGATTGAAATTGGACAAGATGAATAGAATAAGCAAGGCAAGAAAAAGTGGTTCACTTTAACAAGCTTCTTCAGAGACTTTTTTTTAAACACAAATGATTTTTTTCACGCACATACTAACGTTACCGACATGATCTTGTGTTGATAACCTTCAAGATAAAGCTGAAAACTAAGCATTGCCATAAGCGACCGACTTTGAGAAGCTGAAGTTTTTCAGGCCCAAGTCGACGGTAAGACCTTAATGACGTGCGTGACAGTTAGGTTAACACTCTCTCATTTCACATCAAAGAAGTCCAACTTACAAAAGTTGAAGAGGTTCTGGGGAAAACCATGGAAGAAAATTTAGCCGTGGATCACGAAAAAAAAGTCCTGAATTTTTAAGAAACATATTAAAAATAAAACGTAAATAAGGCGATTAAATATAGAAATATAATTTTAAAAAATAGAAATTAATGAACAAAAAATAAAGCGTGTATAGCAAAAAAAAAAAATTACTGAATGCACTTAATTCAAAATATAGGCAGACCTGTACGACCGGCAACCCCCACCTGTAATTTTTTTGCTTTTTATTTTTTTTAATTCATTCTTATTGATTAGACCCTAAACTTTTAGATTGGCAAAAAGAATTTGGTAAAATTTTAATATTTAAAAATTTTTAGTGGGTGCTCAGTTTCTCATACAACGTTCTAGTAAATCGATCCCCCATGTTGGAAACACTAGCTTTGGAGTCGAGTAAAAGACAATGACGAGTTGCTGCCCTTTTTTTTTCAAAAACTTGTCAGAAATTAATAAAAAAAGAACGTTGTATGAGAAACTGAGCACCCCTAAAAAATTTAAAATATTGAATTTTTTCAAAATCTGAAAGTTTAGGGTCTAATCGATAAGAATGCACAGAAAAAAGTTAAAAAAAATGAAAATTACAGCTCCGCCAAAATGTAATTTATGAACATTAAGTGAATCGAGGGCTAATAATTATGTAGACGTCCTTTTGGTTAAACTACCAGCTCCATTGTTTAACCCGATAAAATTCTCCAAATAAATGAATACAACACATATATGAATTAACAGAATAATGACAACGATCATATATATATATATATATATATATATATATATATATATATATATATATATAAAGAAGTTCAAAGAAAACGGTTATTTTTCATCATTTTAACTTCTCATGACATAGCATTACACTATGCATAAAAAAATTCTCTTCAAACATGAACTATGGTGTTTTTAAATATTTAATAATTTCAGTTAATCTTATGAATAGTTTATGAGCGTTTTTCCCAGTAACCAAGAATTTTCTCTTCATAAATATTTTATCCTCTTCATAATAATAAATATCATTGCGCAATTATTTGTAGGTATATATGTGGGGGGGGGGGGCATCCACATGAAAGACTATATCACAGCTCATCAGTGTGGCTAGACATCCGATGGCTTCAAAATTCGACCGACGCTGATACTTATATAAAGAATTGACCAATAATGCGAGTCAGTTTTTTGTGTTGCGGTTTATACATTTTTAGGCGCCTTGTGGATTTTGCACGCTTTTCGTTTAGCATTGCATACTAAATAACAATCTTACTGGATAATTTCAAATGTATTTTCCTTTATCAGGTGGATATTCGTCATCATCATTTATCCATCACACCCAGATGGTGCAGAGGGCAGCAACTTTTTGTTGCTGTTTCTATAACAAACTGTTTTTTTACAGCACAGGGTTGTTAGCCCTTCACACAACCCCCAAACCTAGAGGACCGGTGGACCATTCTTGGTCCTTATGTTTACAGCACCTGGTACTCCCAAATGGTCACCCAAATACTGACCAGGCTCGATGTTGCTTAACTTCGATGATCGAACGGGAACCGGTGTATTCAATACGATATAGCCGTAGACTATATTAGGTGGATATTGAAGGTTACTAATTCTAAAGGTGCTTGTACCCTGGGTATAATGATACACTCGGCAGCAAGACCTCTGAGAAAGAGAGTGATGGTTTTCAATACTTAATTGCTGTTACCCTCAGATCTACTCTGACCCGGAGTGGTAGCACCTGCTAAGGTCCCACCTATAGGTAAATAGTGAACCTCAAAAGAAGAGCAAATCACTATGATAGTATAAGAACACTTTTTTGCATCAAAAATATGATCAAGATATTCTTATATAAAAAATTTCCAACAATACCTGTTTATAGCAGGACTAGATTTGTTTGCAATATTCAGGCGCTTATTGAAATCTCCCCAGTGTTTAGTATTGTTAAAATTATTCGCAAACATTTTTGTTGAGATTTATAAACTCCACATTTCGTTCAACTTAGCGTACCAATCGATGAAATTTGAATAAGCTGATTTGTTTCGGAAAATACTTTGACAAACCCCTTTTGATGTTCACTATTTACCCATAGGTGAAAAATGAAAAACAACGAAATTAAACGTGGTGGTAGTGTGCTTCAGGTCCGCCATATATATATTTATACAATGGTCTTTATAATGAGTATATATCACACCCCGATTAAGCACTATGGATGAATGGTAGACTTTGTAAAAAAAAAAAAGTAGCTACTCACGCAACTACGCATCGTTTATTTAGTAATTAATTCGAACACTCTCGGCTACTGGCGTATGTTTACATTGTATATAACACGCTAAAGTCCGCTTTTCTCTACTGAGCGCACATAGCTCAGAAGTAGAATCGTCGTTTGGTGTCAATTAGGTCGGTTTTAAATCCTGGCTACTAGCAATCGGATGTCTAACCGTACTGATGACCTGTGATAAAGCGAAACAGATCTGTCTTCGAATGACTATATATATATTCTTCACTACTCGGTGACACAAGACACTGTTAAAGAGCAAACACGCGACAAGAGCTGTTATAACTGGTAATAAAGTTAAATAACTGAGCCACCGAAACGGGATTACTAATATGAAATTTAGATAATTCATCGAGTTTTTTTATTAAACCTCAACAGAATACAGAAAGTACTGGACGGCCGTTTCATCCAATATTTGGGACTCATCAGCTGTGCGCATCCACTACCAGGAATTGAAATCCAGACAGTTGCGTTATTAAGCAAACGTCATACCAACTGTACCACGATACGAAGAGGTAACTAATTAAACTCGATATAGCGCCACTCATTCAAATATTCCTAGGAGGAACTCATCCAAGTTTCTTTAACCATAGGACTGTGCCTCCCAGAGCCACGATTACTCTCACCAAGTTGCTCACTCCGGAGTTTTATAACCTGATTCAAGCAACGGTATAAACAGAAATTGTAGCAAACGTCATACCAACTTTACCACGGGCCCTCCTAGGAATATGTGAATGAGTAGCGCTATATCGAGTTTAATTAGTCACCGTTTCGTTACAGGGCCCGTGGATGTGCACTGTTGATGAGTCCCAAATATAAGACGAAACGGCTGTCCAGTGCTTTCTGCATACTGTTGAGGCCTAATAAAAAACTCGTTGAATTATCTAATTATTTCAAATCCTTCTACAATTTCTGTTAATATTATATTATTTTTAAAAGTTTTGTTTTTTAATAAACCCAGAATATAAAGAAGTAAAGCAGTCAACCAACTCACTCAGTACCTTTGCAGACGTGGACTTAACTTGGAAAACGTTACGTTAAAAAATACATATAATTATTCAGACGAAGAGATCAAAGAACATTCAAAAAGAAAATATGTGTTATGTGACCTACCCGTTGTACCATAATGAACACTTCTCATGACTATAAATATCAGAAGACTGTCTCAAGTAGACGTTTGGCAATTGACGATTGACAGAGGAGTTGATTAGGTCTCCACTTGGCAGTCTGTCTTACGTGCAATACTTTTACTTATTTATCGTAAATATATCTTTGTTATACAAATACTTGAGTTGTGTTTTCTTCCGGTCCTATTCTGGTCCACACCAATAAGAGAAAGAATAAACAAAACAGATTCGAGTAAAGTTAATAAGCATCAACAATGAAGTGACGGGCAAGAACGGATTTGAAGAGGCTGTTAAAGATTTTGAAGATATTGGATTTGTGAATGAAACTATAGAAAAAGATTTTGAATATTGTGAACACTGAATAAATATATGAAAGTAACGAAACTGCAATATTTAAGTAAATATCACAAAGCGAAATGTGTTATTTGAGTGAAGAAGTACATGAAAACGGATTTAGTAACAGTGTTAACAAAAGAAAAAATGATTGACCAAAACAGAGTTAAATCACATACAAATATTTAATTTACGATAAACACAAAATGATATATATAGAAAATTTACAATTTTTGCATTCTAAACAGAAACGTAGAGTTTACTACTAGCAGGCGAAGTGTTGCGAAGGGGAAGGAAAGATCAGTATCTTCACACAGTTAACTTAACGAAGTAGTTTAAGTGCTATACTTTTTGGAAATCCTTAAATGTGTATATAAAGAAAAATTTCCAGTGTGGTCAAAGAAAGAGTCAAAAATATTTATTTACCCTTAATTGGTCGGAAACTTTTCTTAGAGATTCTTTCGGCTGGATGCACAGATCCACGAATAGGGCCGGAATTGATAGTCAGAAAATCCTGTTAACAACTGACTACTCTCTTCCAAAAACCTATTTTGATAGGGGCTAACACCTAATTTGCATATACTAGAATTCTTTAGAATTCTCTAGATTTTACTCGAATTTTCTCGGACATTCTAGCATCTTCCAAACGTTCTATTTCTAATTCCCTTAGTTTTACGACTACTTCATGAATTAAAACTTTTTTGTAATAACAGGTAGGACTCAATAGAATCCCTTACTACAACATTTTAGACATTATTAAATTATTTTTTTTATGTAAATGCATCCTCGTAACAACAGTAATATTTAGTGATGAATGAAGTTTCCGCTATGGTACCTGGACTTTATGAATTTAAGCATAGTAATAAATTGGCGACTAGGTCGTGCCAGTTTACAGTCAAATTGGCTAAATGCAACCATAAGCTATATGCTAGGGGGTCCGTCTCTCATATTTTCGCTTGTTGAACTCCTTTCTGACTCTATGATCCCCAGTTAACTTTGATCTTTAAAAATTTAAATCCAATGTCAATCGTTATCATCTGTCTCCTTAACACTGGAACACTAACCATCAATTAAAGTTACACCACTACTAACCATGGGTATATCATGCCCGATTTTAAAAATAACAAAAAAATATTAAATATAAATCTTTATTTGAAATATTTTACATGCAGGCACTTCAAAATTTGTACTTTGAGTTAACATTAATAGGAACTGAAGAACATATTATTTAGGTCAGAAAATCAGGTACTGAAAATTTAATTAAATTGTAATTAAAATAGCGTCATTTGCGCTGGATACTATATAATCATGGTTAGTGTTCTCGGGTTAATTCCTGTTCTTTTATTGTCCTCTCTTAATTATATTTTCTTCTTCTCATATTATTATAAGTCCTATGCTAACAGTTTCTTCTCTCGCTTGTGGAACTCTCTTCCGGCTTCTTGCTTTCCACTCAACTTTGATCTTCAAAAATTTAAATTCAATGTCAATCGTTATCCTCTGTCTTCTTAATTCCTGTTCTTTTATTGTTCTCTCTCCTTAATTATGTTTTCTTCTTCTCATATTATTATAAGTCCTATGCTAATAGTTTCTTCTCTCGCTTGTGGAACTCTCTTCCGGCTTCTTGCTTTCCACTCAACTTTGATCTTCAAAAATTTAAATGCAATGTCAATCGTTATCCTCTGTCTTCTTAATTCCTGTTCTTTTATTGTTCTCTCTCCTTAATTATGTTTTCTTCTTCTCATATTATTATAAGTCCTATGCTAATAGTTTCTTCTCTCTCTTGTGGAACTCTCTTCCAGCTTCTTGCTTTCCACTCTTCAAAAATTTAGATGCAATGTCAATCGTTATCTTCTGTTTTCATGGTTCCTCTTTTTATTGTTCCTCTCTCTCTCTCTCTCTCTCTCTCTCTCGCTCTCTCTCTCTCTTACCTTAATAATGTTTCTATTTTGTCTAATCCTTTTACATCCAGTAACTTCTTGTGTCTTAGTGGCTTTATTACCTTGCTTAAGCTGAATAGACATGATGCCTTATTATTGATGGAAATATAAACCAACATCAATTAGAAGTAAACAGCGGGGGTGGGGATGAAGTAATGTTGGGCGCTTGTATTGTCTGCAATAATATTATACGTCTCCTTAAAAGTGATGTCAAGATAAAGGCCTGGATATGTTTAATGGTTGTTACAGAGTACAACAAAGATTTAAAGAGTACCAGCAGGATAGCCCGGCATTGCTTGGGTGTAATGAAAGCTTTAAAACTAATCCATGGTCCTGGAGCTCAGACTCTTTGGACGTTGGCACGAAAGACTAAAAAGCAATAGTTGTTTCCAGTTAAAGCAAAACCGTAGACTGAAAGAAAAATGAATTGATTTCCTGCTATCGATATCAAATAAGTTTTTTCGTCGTAAACTGAATTTTGAAGGCTACATAAGTCCTCTGAGTAAATGGTATCATAGCTGAGACTAAGAACTACAATTATACCTACTTAGAGCCAAACCCGAAGCAAAAACTAAAATAGAATAGAGACATACAGGCAAATAAACAGACACACACACAAACATCTTGCCTTATATATATATATATATATATATATATATATATATATATATATATATATATATTATCGATTTTCTGCACTATTGTAAGAACTGCAACCTTGAAACTTCTGAATATCGTTTCTTATGTCTTTGTCTATGAGTGCATCGAATTTGATTAAAATCGGACCACTCCTTTTATAACCCGATTTTTTCGATTATCGATTTTCGATATTTATCAGGGGTACCTCGACAAAAAACCTAGCTAAGAGCACTCGCAGACGCTTATTGTACAACAGTGTAAATTTTCAAGAAAATCGGTTCAGCCGTTTTGGATTCTATAGGTAACGGACACACACACACACACACACGCATTCATAAATAAGTTTAGATATTTAGCTAAGACAAGGCTCAATCGCATTAATTTGAAAATGATGATAGCCTATTTTAAAAACAACAAGAACAGCAACAAACGGTTTTTAATGAACTCTATTTTGAAATGCCTCGTAGGCACCCCAAATATTAATCTAATAGAAAATTTGTGATTTATCATTATGAGAGAATCATCTAAGAAAACTCCAATCTGTCAATCATCACAGGCAATCTCTCCTGCCACTCATAAGCATGGACCTAGCAAGTCTTTCCGAAAGCAATTTACTGCGCCTCTCCGGCCTTACCCTTTCTTCCCACTTCAAGTGGAATCATTATATTAAATCAATATTTAAATCCACTGCTAGGAAGGCTGGGTCACTGTGTAAGGTCAGGAAGTTTTTTTCCACCTGAATCCATCTTTCACATATACAAATCAACCATCCGACTGTGCATAGAAAACTGTTGTCATATCTGGTCAGACGCTTCTGCTGTTTGTCTCAGTGTCCTCGACAGGCTCCAAAGGCAAATTTGTAATGTGATTGGTTCCGACCTGGCAGCTCGACTCCAACGACTTTCTCATCGATGAGATGTGGCTTCCCTCTTTCTTTTCCACAAATATTTTCACAGCTTCACTGGTGCCCCCTCCACAAGAATTTACTCAGGCAATCAGACTGGCATCAATGTTCCACCCTTTTACAGTTAGATCAACCAAATGCAGGCAACAATTCTGCTCCATCATCTTCTTATCTCGCACTTTCCGCCTGTTGAACTCCCTTCCATATACTTGCTTTCATGACGGCTATAACATCCAGGAATTTAAATGCAAAGTCAGTTCTCATCTCTTATCCACTTAACTTCAGCCCTTTCTACATCACCCCTTGTATCTTGTTCTTTTCCTTTCTCTCTACTTTCGTAACTGTCTTCCCTCCTGTGTTCCCATCCTTCTCTTGCCCTTTCCCTTTCACCCCCGGTAGCGGCTTACTTGCTTTCCTGACGGGTACAACCTCCAGGAATTTAAATGCAAAGTCACTTCCCATCTCATATCTACTTAACTTCAGCCCTTTCTACATCACCCCGTATTCTTTTCTCTCTACCTTCGTAACTGTCTTCACTCCTGTGTTCCCATCCTTCTCTTGCCATTTCTCTGACACCCCCTGTAGCTAGTTCGTCTTTGTCTTCACTCTTTTACTGTCTAACATTTTGACTCTCTTATGTAACCCCCTGCACATCAATGTAGGTACAGCTTTGCTTGGGGTGAAATGATTTAAAAAACATAGAAAAAGATTTCTGGGAAGCAATAAAAACTTTTCGTTTATGTGTATCAAGCAGTTGAACGAGAGACGAAAAAAATCGCTTGTAACACCAAAGGCATTATGGCAGCATTTATTAATTTATACAAGGAGACTTTCCAGAAGAGATTCAGAAGATTCCGAAGTCGTCTGGAGGTTTGGGTTGAAGCAAATGACAATTTTATTGCAAAAATTTACTCGTGAGTGGTGCAGTGGATATCGGCTTAGAACAAGAAATCGGAGATCCGAGTTCAAATTCCAGTAAAATTTGTTGCATTCACTGACGCACAAATAACCATGGGGAAAGGTTTTATCAATCTCCTCTCCCTCCAGCTGTGGATTGTATAGCAGAACAGACTGTGTTCTGTAACCTTTTTTGTCAAACGGTCTAGAGTAGAAAGTAATGGCAACCTACTGCGGGAAAATCTTCTGCCTTGTCAATCATGTCTCAAAATCGACATGATCACCCAAAGCTTGTATCACAATTGGCAATTAACTGATTTCAAGATATTTTTCCACTTTTGTTAAATATATCTGTTATTTTCATTTCTCCGTCATTTACCGACAGTTTGTCCACCTCACCAGGTAGAATCGGATTTACTATGCGGTAATTATTTGTTGGACGAGCTCATTAACCACTACCCCACGGCAAGATGCCGAAAGTCATTATAGAGATGATTAATTTCAAATAAATGGTTCTTTGGTGGTTTTTTTCTCTTTGACAATCATTTAGATACTTTTCCTGGAAAAAAATTAATATGGTCTTTCGTCAGGGGGGGAATGCTGCTCACTAGTGGCAAAATAAGTAACGCATTTTCTGTGCATGTGCGGAGTGGGGGTGGGGCATTTTCAGTCTATGCGAGTCTCGCCGAAATTTGTCACAACGAAGTGTTTCGAGAGAGAACAATAAAATCTTAATTAACGTCAGGAAAGACCGTCTCGCTTGACCATCAAAACAATTCCAAGCGCTCAAATACATGTCATTAAATAGGGACTAGAAAAATCCGTGGAATTTCCACGGAAGGATGATTATGATTTCCTGGAAGAAATTTACTTTGTCATACTACAAATGATAGTAACGTCTTCAAACATAAAGGTAGGACCCATCCAACTATCACCCTATCAGTCTTCTACCGATATTCGGGAAAGTATTCGAGGCCATAATCAATGCTGAAATAGTTCATCTCACTGCCCACAAACTCTTCTCTGACAGGCAATATGGATTCCGCTTTGCCAGGTCCACGGCCGACCTGCTAACAACCGTAACGGAGTACATGCTACAGGCCCTTGATGAGTCTGACGAGGCTCGCGCGGTTGCTCTGGACATCTCCAAGGCTTTCGACAGGGTTTGGCACTCTGGCCTCCTATACAAACTACGAGCTTACGGTATTACCGGTCGCCTGCTTGACCTAATCCAATCTTTCTTAAATAACCGCAAAATGAAGGTCGTTTTGAATGGGCGTGCCTCTTCGTCCTACAGCTGTTGTCCCACAGGGCTCTCTATCCTGGGCCCGACGCTCTTCCTTATTTTCATCAACGACCTCCCAGATGAGATCAAGTCCCAAGTAGGCATCTACGCAGATGACACTACAATATACTCCCGCACCAGTAAGAAACCTGTCGTGGCGGACACACATTATCTCGCTGCTGACCTTGAACGGGATCTACACTCTGTGGTGAACTGGGGCAAAAAGTGGCTTGTCAACTTCAATTCATCTAAGACCAAGCTGTTGTCTGTCAACCATTACAGGCAACCTCTCCTGCCTCCCATAAGCATGGACCAAGCGATTCTCCCGGAGAGCAATACACTACGCCTCCTCGGACTTACCCTCTGTCCTCAGACCTCAAATGGAACCACTATATTGAATCCATAGCAAAATCTACTGCTAAGAAGGTTGGGTCACTATGTCGATCCAGGATGTTTTTTCCGCCTGAATCCATCCTGCATATATACAAGTCAACCATCCGTCCGTGCATGGAGTACTGCTGATATGGCGGCTCGACTGCAGCCACTTCCCCATCGTCGAAATGTGGCCTCCCTTTGTCTGTTCTATAAATACTTTCATGGCTTCTGCTCGGACGAACTTAAGTCACTGGTGCCTCCTCAACACACTGGCAACTAGGTCCCACCCATTGACAGTCAGGTTAGCCAAATGCAAACGACAATTCTACTCCTGCAGGGTAGTGAAGAAAGAACTAGAGTCAAGTGGTTAAGAGATGAGTATTGACATTGCATTTAAATTCCTGGAGGTTGTAACCGTCAGGAAAACAAAAAAATATGGAAGCGAGTTCCACAGGCGGAAAGTGCGAGAAAAGAAGCTGCAGGAGTAGAATTGTCGTCTGCATTTGGTTGATCTAACTGTGAATGAGTGAGACCCAGTTGCCAGTCTGGTTGCACGAATAAACACCTGTTGCATAGGCACCAGTAATTTAAGTTCGTTGGAGTTCTATAAATACTTTCTATGAAAGTATTTATAGAACAGACAAAGGGAAGCCACATCTCGTCGGTGGAGAAGTGGCAGGGGTCGAGCCTCCAAGTCGGTACCTATCACATTACTGATTCTCCTTTGGAGCCTGTAATTTTATTAAAATATCTATAAAAGTAATGTCCATACAAGCTACTTTACTGTAATTTTATATTACTATGAGAACCCGTGTAATTTCCACGGATGGATAATTATGATTTCCTGGAAAATTTTTAACTCTGTTATACTACAAATGATAGTAACTTCTTCAAACATAAAGGTATTAGATAATAAAACATTCTATAAAAGTAATGTCCATAGAAGCTACTTTACTGTAATCTTATATTAAGTGGCGTATGCACAGACCATAACCAAAATACTGTTCGCTATTTGTGAGAGATTTTGTAAGAGAAAATGTTTTTTGTTTTATTACTGAAAAATCATGGCTCCTGTGTACATTGTAAACAAAAAAGACCAACTGAGTAATGGCCAAGAGTGTAGAAGCCATAAATTTCTTTATTAGGTCGCGGGATACGACAACAAACCTACTTATTTATACAATATTGTACAGTACACACACATACACATACACACACACGCGCAATTACTGTTACAACCACCAGCTTAAGCTGCTACTGATACGGTACTGCTATAGGCTCTCTCCTTCTACTCTCTCACTCTTTACTGCCCTTCTGTTTGGCAAAGGTGAGAGTAAGGCTGAGGAGAGTAAAAAGATAGTGGAAAAGGAAAAGCTCGTGTAGAGAGTGTGGCCTAACGGACGGAGGAACTAATAACTAACTAACTAAGGAAGGAACAAGCAAATTTATTGTATGATACAAAAGGCGATTATCCCTTTTGCGTTGAGATAAAGTACACGAGGGTCGCATGACGGCCTGTGAGTGACTTCAGGAGATAGAGCGACGATGACAAACATGGACAAGGGTGTCCCTAGCACACAGCTGTAGGTCTTAAAGGATTTGTCGATAAACCGTTGTACTTCCAATTTCCCTTCAGGAAATATTAGAAGTTAGGATTCTTTTACACACTTCTTACAAATAAACTGCAAGAAAACCGAATGCATGGTCATTAGCAAAAAGGGCAGTCCAAAATGCCAAATACTGGTCGGGAGTACTAAAATCGAGCTGATACAAAAATTTAAATACCTGGGAAGTGTTCTAACAGAAGACGGAAAGTGCGACACAGAGATCCGTAGACGAATTGTTCATGACAGCAGTTGAGTAAAGTATCAAGAAACAAGACAGTTTCGCTAGAAACAAAGAGGAGAGTACTGGATTTCTATGTGATGTCGGTTCTAAATATGGCAGTGAATGCTGGACAATATAATCAAAGATTAAGGAAAAACTTGAAGCAGCTGAAATGTGGTTCTACAGGAGGATGCTGAGGATATCGTGGACCGAGCATGTGAGCAATGACGATGTTTTGGAAAGGATGGAGACTAAAAGGAAATTAATACTGAGCATTAGGAAGAGACAACTAAAGTTCCTGGGACATGCAATGAGGAAGGAGGGCTTGGAGAACCTGATACTAACAGGCCAGATAGAGGGGAAAAGAAACAGGGAAAAGCAGCAGATAACATATTTGAACGGCCTGATCAGGTGGATAACGGAACGAGAGTTGCATGGTACAACAAGAGATAGCGTGCAATGAGCCACAAGGAATAGGGAGATGTGAAAAGGCATGATCGCCTACGTTCTGAAAGAACACGGCACATAAAAGAAGACTGTTGTAGATATTTGATATAGTTTCTCTGTGTCAGACACGTATAAATATGTATATATAATATTGTGTACGACTTAGCATCATAAAATTCTTCTCGGAAAAAAAAAACATGTTTGTCATTCCTTTTTCTTTCAGTTTTTCTGTTCCGTCCGTAAAATACGGTGTTATTATATCATGGATATAATAATACCCGTAATGGGAGAAAACGCAAATGGAAGAATAATCCTTTTTTTTCAGAGATCATCCGTTACCTAGGTCAACCTGACGTGACATGATAATAAATCTGGAGCCCTAGGCATGGCTTCTCTAGAAGCACAGAAGGATTTCCATATTTGTAAGACCTTTTCTTTTTGTTTCATTTTACACACAGCTCGCTGCATGGGAGACGTGTATATATATATATATATATATATATATATATATATATATATATATATATATATATATAGTTTTGTGTATGTCTGAGCGGTTTAAGAGTCTGTATGAGAACAAAGCATGTTTATCATTCCTTTCCTTTCAGCTATTCCGTCGTGAAATACGGGGTTATTATATCATGGATATAATAATGCCCATAATGGGAGAAAACGCAAATGGAAGAATAATCAAATGTTAGAATAAACAGTTGTTCCATAGTACACCTAAAAATATTATTTAAAAAATGATTACTCATTTTTGTCACTTTCTCTCGGTTATTTTCCCGTTTTCGAAAGCACATCGGGAGATACAAAAGTCTCGAGTCATAAAATCGATGAGCGTTCAATGTCGCCATTTGGTTGGCAAAAAAGACTACAGATAACTCTACTTGGAAGGATTTATTAAAGAAAGAGAAAATGATTTAATTTGGTGGTAAATTTTAATCGATGAAATGACATTCGAATCTATTGTCAGTCATTCATCTGTTGCGTTCACGCCAAATATTTCAGATACATGGCTTCATTTACTTTTAAAATACAAAACAAAAAAAACTTTTTTTCTCTTTCCAACATTTTGACTGTCTTCAGAATGGCATCATTCTCCGGAAGTTAGTCTTTTCTGCCTTATTGTGTTTAGTTCATATTCCTAAAAAAAGACAACAGTCTCAAATTTTATTCAAAATGAAAAGGACCAATTGTTTTGTATTTTTAATGTCTCAAAGTTATAGACAATGCACTTGAATCTAATTAAACAAAAACAAACTTCCTCTGCTTGCAAAGATTAGCTCAGACCGGCACAAGGACAAATATGAGATGGAATAATTCTGTTGGTTCAATCATCTAAACGGAAATGTCAAATCAGGTGTATTTGAACAGCGGAAGACGTCTTCCAAAAGCTAAACAAAGTATAGAGAAACAGGAAAATTTTCATTGCAAAAAAGAAAAGAACGCTGAACTTCTTCTTCTTCTTCTTCTTCTTCTTCTTCTTCTTTCCTCCTCCTCCTCCTCCTTCTTCTTCTTTTTCTCCTCCTTCTTCTTCTTCTTCTTCTTCTTTCCTCCTCCTCCTCCTTCTTCTTCTTTTTTCTCCTCCTTCTTCTTCTTCTTCTTCTTCGTTTTCTTCTTCTTCTTCTTCTTCTTCTTCTTCTTCTTCTTCTTCTTCTTCTTCTTCTTCACATAATTTCCTAAAATAATCAAACTGTTTCCAATATAAAACTTCAACAAAACGACACATCAAAACACATATCACCGCCTCTAGTAATCATGTTCCCACAAACATGCATTTGCACAAAAGCTGAGTATTGTCTACCATGTATTCAATTGTGAAAGCAGAATAACATATATTATATTTTTATTACTTCAAAGTTTCCAAGAAAAATTAAATTTCTGTATTTCATGAGACATAGATAATTACAAGCCCGTTAAACAAAACACCCAATCAATCGTCTATAACCGCATATCAATCTCTAAATGTGAATTAATAAATGTGTATTAATGTTGAACTCTAATGATTTTGAACGCAAATGCTTGACTTCAACTACAGATTTTATTGTTGGTCATTCTACTACAAAATGTATTGTTGATCATTCTAATATAAAATATATTATTGGTCATTCTATAAAATGCATTGTTGGTAATTCGGCTAGAAAATGTATTATGGGTCATTCTGCTGGAAAATGTATCGTTGTTCATTCTACTATAAAATGGATTGTTGGTCATTTTATTATAAAATGTATTTTTGGTCATTTTATGAAATAGATTGTTGGTCGTTCTACTATAAAATGCATTGTTGATCATTCTACCCTAAATGTATTGTTGGTAATTTGGCTATAAAATGTATTGTTGGTCATTCTACTCTAAAATGTATTGGTAATTTGGTTATAAAATGGATTATCGGTCATTTTATTAAAAAAAGACGTCATAATCCAAGGGAAACGTCCAGCATTGTAAACGATATGACAATGTTTGTTGCTTCAATTCGATTCTAACTACTTCCAAAATTAAATCGACAATTATTTCTCTTTTAGAAATCGCATTCTGAAGTGTGTATAAAACAAATCGCGTAAAAATTCATTTTGACCATTGTAAATGATATCACCCTGCTAAGAGCCATCAGGTATAGGGAGATGTGGAAAGCCACGATCGCCTACGTCCTGAAAGGACAGGGCATATAGAAGAAGAATATATATGCAAACTTTTTAAGAGCAATTATAATGTAGATATAAAATGGCGGGGTCAATTCTATATTATACTCAATCTATAAACTGATCACTCATTTTGTGGCCATGCTAGTTTTTATACATTTATATTCTAGATTTATGGGCTTGAGGTAGTGGATGGCAGAGCGGAGTTTGGGTAGTGTAACAGGAAAAAGCGTGCTAAGAGCCATCAGGGATAGGGAGATGTGGAAAGCCATGATCGCCTACGTCCTGAAAAGACATGGTGCATAAAAGAAAAAGAAATGATATCACATCTAGCTGACTTGAAAAAATTCCAGCAAATAAGAGTTTGAGCTTGAATTTTGCTTAATGGCATATCAACACCTCTGTGGGTTATTTAATGCCAAAAAGGTGGAGTTTTAAGATATTTTTTTAATGTTTGGTTATAGTGAGATGGTTGATTTTGTCAGATTTTAATGAAGATTTTTGGTTTTTATTCTTTTTTTATTTTAGAAAACTGAAAATGTCTTCTAGTTTTGTATTCAAAAAGGTAATATTTTTCCTTCAAAAATGTATATTTTTCTATAAAAGTCTGTTTTTATGTATATATTTCTATAAAAGTCTATTTTCATATTTTCATAGTGTTTTGACCCCAGTTTAGGGGTTAACTATTTGTCCATAGCTGGGACTCTAACAGGTGCTACCACTCCGGGTCAGGATGGACCTGGGAACAACAGCAATTAAGAGGTGGTTCCATGCTCCTCACAACCTCCCAATCAGAGGCCTTGTTGCCGGATGCAGTTTACCGTCATGCCCAGGACCAGCAAATAAGAGAACACCAGAATTAGCCAAATGCAGTTTCATAAAAAAGACAAAAAGTCGCAATTCTTAAAATAAAATCTGAAGTTTGGAAATTTTACCCATTTATAAATACAATTATTATTTTAGGTAGGCTCACTCTATGTAAGGCCCGGGGGCCACTCGAGGTAAAAGTTACAAGGTAAGAAGCAAAATTTATGCGGATATATGGAAAAGGTAACGGTTAACTGAAGAATTTAACACATTAGGTTTATAGCGACGGGAAAAAACATCCCCTTGGGAGTTGTTTCGCAGGAAGAATCTGCTAGAGTGGAAAACAGAAGGAATAAAGGTGATCCTTTAAGATGTACGTAGCGTGAAGGATCCTATCCAAGCAGGTTAGAACTTATGGAACTAAAGAATATAGCTACTCTGAGCACTTTCTGTGTAGATAACGATAGAGCAGTGAGTGGCTTGCTACATTTCGTCTGTGATGAGAGGGGTTCAGGAAGATAGAAATAATTCATCATCCACAAGTACGTGTAGCCACATTTGAACTTGATATGTCCTGAAATGGGATATATATATATATATATATATATATATATATATATATATATATATATATATCATTCGAGGTTGTTAAACGGTTTTGGCAAATGTAACCGGGTAGAACAATCTAGTACGTAGACGTAATGGACGGTACTCGTCGTATGTAGTATCCTGAGACGTAGGCGTAGTCAATAGACGTAGACCAATAGTCATATATCTCTAGTCGAAGACCTCTAGTGGTAGACCTCTGAACGTAGATCTCTATGCGTCCTCGCCTTAGTCGGTATTTATGGCTGACACCAGCCAATGACATTTCTTGTGAGGGGGGACCAAGGTATATGCATATTCATTACATACCGATTACATACCGACTTGGCTGCTCGACTCCAGCCACTTTCTCACCGACGGGATGTGGCTTCCCTCTGTCTGTTCTATAAATATCTTCTGCTCTAACAAACTTAAGTCACCAGTGCCTCTTTCACAGGAGTTTACTCGTGCAACCAGACTGGCAACTGAGTCTCACCCATTCACAGTTAGATCAACCAAATGCAGCTGACAATTCTACTCCTTCAGCTTCTTTTCTCGCACTTCCCGCCTGTGGAACACCCATCCATATTCTTGCTTTCTTGACAGCTACAACCTCCAGGAATTTAAATGCAATATCAATACTCATCTAACCACTTGACTCTAGTTCTTTCTACACCACCTGTTTCGTTCTCTCCACTTTTGCAACTGTCATCACCCCTGTATTCCCATCCTTAACTGGTTCGTCTTTCTCTTTACTCTCCTCTTATCTACTTTTTTTAACTCCTATGTAGCCCCCTGCACATCAGTGGCGTTACCGCTTTGCTCGAGGTGATACAATTAAAAAAATTCATTACATCAGATCTCTATCGAGACTGGAAAATGATGACAGGACAGATTCTGCCTAAATGCGACTGCAGTATTCCATTAGAGACCTAGTCTGGCATTTGTAAAATTAGAAGATAGCACGAGGAGTCAGTTACTTACCGGAGCAGTAGAGAGAACTAATCATTTTTCCCTGATTCTTTTGCGATGGATTGGATGTACGAGTTCTACGGGGCTCTGGGTTGAACCTGAGGCTCAATAGTCGACCAGTTGGTTAGTTGTTTTAGCAGCTCTATGGGTTATTTAATACCAAAATCTAAATATTTTGAGCACACTTTTATGATTTCACCTGTACGTAATTCTACTATAAAATGAACTGGTCAATTTACTTTTCAGATTTTTTGTTGATAATTTTACTACAAAATTTATTTTTGGTGATTGTTTTTATATAAAAATGAATTGCTGTTATTTTGACTATAAAAATGTACTTTTTATAATTTCATAGTGTTTGGTTTTTGTTTTGATGGTCACTATTTGCCTATAGCTGGGACCCAAACAGGTGCTAGCACCCTGAGTCCGGGTGGACCAGGGAACAACATCAATTCAGAGGTAGTTCCACTCTTCTCAAAACGTCCACTCTATCAATCAGAGTTCATGATCAGCTTCATGCCAGAAGGTTAACAAATCTGTTTTGTGGAAGTGTTATTTTGGAATATACTTTGATTTAAAAAATTGTAGGATATTGTATGGATTATTATCATGAAAGAGTTTGTTCATGATGTATATATATATAACAATATTTAACATGGCGCACGGACGAAAGAGTTAACTAATTATTATATTTTTTATTACAGATGAAAAAGATTTAACTAAAATACATTTATATTATTCCGACCAGAAAGGATTAAAAAGAAAGCGGTGTTGTTGTTTTTTCTGTTTTTCTTTTTTTCTTTTTGAAAGAGATATTCGCTTTCCCAAGATTGCATATTGGTTAAAAATAGGAACGAAATGTAATTATACCATATGATTGTTGTTATCCAGTGTCACAGTGTCAAACCCACCTTGTTAAAAGAGAGGAGACATTACTAAACAATGAATAGATGAAAAGCGATTAAAGGAAGAGAAATTTGTAGTTTTTTAGATTCATATTTTCCCTTTATTTGTAAAGGATAAGCTGACATGAACGGAGGTTAGATGCCAGAACCACCGTGTTGAAACGTATGCGGAAATACAATTGAAGAGAATTTTGGAAAAATATACATTTCTCTTCTTTCATGTTTGTATAAATTTCGCTCCTTCCATGTTCATATAAATTTCCCTTCTTTTGGAATTGAAATGTCGATTCCGTTAATCTGAAAATGCGTAGACAAAACAAGTGTCAGAGTGATTTGATAAGGTCACACGAAGGCCAAGGCCGCTGGTGGACACAGCAGTCCGGGAGACATCATCGGACGGGATCGTCACGACCAGCAACCGGGTGGCAGTGTCACAACTGGGAACGTTCCGACCGTCGACGAGAACAAGCGTCACATTAGACAGACGGCCTGAGGGGTCACATCTGGGGCCGTTTCGACCAGGATCTGGCTTGAGGGTTGCCGTCCGCCGTTCAATGTTACAAATTTACCAGTTATCTGATTATCAAGTCTGGCACGAAGGAATAAAAAATTTGGCAGTCTTCTTCCCTCACCCGCTAAGGAGAAACCGTGATACTTCTATTAACAGACTTTTCGACGCCACATAACCGGATTTCAAACCCAAGATAAGTGAATCGTTCTGTTTGTGTATATTGCTATAATCTCCCTGTATGAACTTTGTTGACCTGCCTTCTCCTTCTTCCACGTTATAACTGCATTCGTCTAAAAAAGAGAAATAAATATTTTATGTGTGTATTTCTCGCACCAAAAATTATCCTTATACTTCATTGTCAAGTTGTTTAAATCTGTTTTGCAACCATACGAATTTTTACGCCCACAGCACATATATTAACTGTTTAGATATATATATATAACAATTATGACTAAGAATGTGAAGTTGGTGATTTGCAATACTATAAGAACCACCGTAAGACGGGAAAGTTGGACAAGCGCTGGCAGATGTTAGAGAATAAAATTGCGGCAGGAATGAAGAACGCCCGCGTTAAAAGGTTAGATTTACTTCAGTTTAGCAATATATGTGGCAGTTGCAGTCCGTGTGGAAAACATTAAATATAGTATTTACAGTGTGACCGACCTGTTCTTTCAATTTAAGCAAGTTCGAACTGTACGTGATACGACTAATCCTTCAAACGGATTGCATGTCCATCATCAACAGATACAACTGTATGTCCCACGGAGAAAACATAATATGTAAGCAAGTAACTAAATCCCAAATATAAAGCAGGTTTGGAGACGAGATTATAAATTTAGCGAAAAACAAGCAAGAAATCGATAATCTCATAACCAAATTCGAAAAAAACTCTGTCTTTAACTTTACCTATGAACTTAGTAAAAAAATAAACTCCTATTCTTAGACATTCTCGTAGAATGTGGTAATAATATATTCACCACTTCAAAATACCCACCAGCCGAAACTCTTGCCATTTTGATTTTAAGAGTGAATGCCTACTTAGATATAATATAGTAGTTATAGAAAAAATTTCCGAAGAGAGCACACGAGAATTCATCCTCTTTTTCCTTACAGAACTCAATAACTGATGCTAGTTAAAACTGGTGCCAGTTAAGAATGGTTTTCCAAACTGCCTCATCGACCACCAGATTAGATTATTTTTTAAGTAACTAATAGCAAACTGAACTTACAGATAAAAACAGTTATATTAACATCTACAAAATCCAAATTCATGTCAACAATAAAACAGATGAGTTTTCTATTAGAAATATCATAAAGAAAAGCACAACCCCAGTTGATCTAAACAAGAAAATTAAATTATCCAATTATAAATAACGTAAAGCAGCTAACCTATCATAAAAATAACAACACACTCTCAAAATTAAAACTACTAAGAGTCAAAATTATTTATGAATTCAAACCAAACTTATAAATAATTAAATTGGTTACACTACTATATGCTAATCTAGACGACTTACGTTACACCTACCCGACCATAGCTCAATTAGGACTCATTTGAAAAACACACAGACAAACCTACCAAACTTCATCCAAAACATTCTAGTAGAAAATACAAGTATACTAGCCTCATTCACTTGTAAAAGAAAAGGATTAAAAATTATGGAAGCCCTAATAATAAAAGAAATGAAAACCCAATACTCAATAACATTAACTATGTGTAAACCTATTTTCAGATGGCTGATATTAATTTTAAGTAAATTTCAAGATAAGAAAAAGATTTCTCTAAAATTGGAGAATACAATTATTTTTGTCGAGAAAAGTATCTGGAGTGTTAACAAGTGAAAAATCCCAGATGCGAATTATACTGAGTACAAAATTGTTTTTAAGCGAATGTATCAAGTAATTCCAGTCACAGCATCTGTCAATGGGTTTTGACGATCGGTGGCCTCAGGTCGAAATGAGACCTTGACTATTTCCTGTGTACTATCTTACAGGACAGCTGATAAAAGCAGGCAGATAACTAGAGGTGGGTGTATTGACTATTGGAAGTCGAAATGGCTAAATGTTTTCATTTCGAGCTAGAAAAAGTTATACAGAGAGAGAAATGAAAAGCTTACATCCCTCTTACCTACCCCGTTGGGGTACTTGCTTGACAAAATCAGAATGCAAAGACGAATTTTAGTGAGTCGGCTTCCGCATCTTAGAAGAAGAGGTTGGAAAGAGATTTAAAATACGGTCGGCCAGAAAACTCGCCTAATGCTAGAAATAGAAGACGGGAGATAAAAATATTACAAGTTCAACCAACTGATCATCCCGTAGAAAAAATACAACACAAATATTCAACTGAAATACCAGCCAACTTATATTTCTTTTCTGTCACTTATTTGACTTGCTTATAATCTTGTAATTATTATATATATATATATATATATATATATATATATATATATATATATATATACCGTTGCAGTCTTGAACATGGTTTTTATCATATACTATCCTTCACATGTCTAGACCAGCCTCGTCAGCGGTCCTGATTTGGTTAATCCGAGATCAGCAGCACAACGTGGGCGGAATCGGCCAAAGGTCAAGGCTGTTGACTGGACGCAGCCAGGGGCCATGTTATATATGAACACAACCAGAATATGCTGACTGTGTTTGGAAAATAAAATATTCTGATAATTTCAGATGCATACATATAAAACCCAAATGTTTAGTTAAAAATAAAAAGTAAAAATTATCCTTGATAATGGCTAAAATGATAGGCAAAAAACGCTCCGGTGTGCAAACATTTAGACAGTTTTTACACACTTTGTGTCCCAAAAAAATCACTTGCACACAAGAAAAAATAAATAAAAAGCTTAATCACAATAACTTGTTAGTCGTCTTTTATGAAATATGTATAAAAGAGGGATTACTACCAAAATACAAAATTATATATAAATATGTATATAAATGAATAAAATGAAAGTATCTGCTGTCGTGAATCTTGTACGAGTTCGTTTTTTCTCAATGTTGTCACGGAGACAGTATCATCGTGTCCATTATTGATGTTTTGGATAATAATATATTAACAAAGTGAAATGATGTTTCGCAATCAGGAACAATTTACAATTGAATCAATATCTGCATATGTACCTTTAAAATATATACTCTGGTTACATATATGCATATATATATATATATATATATATATATATATATATATATATATATATATGTCTGTGCGTATATACACACACACACACACACATACACACACACACATATATATATATATATATATACACGAGTGAGTATAGAACGAGGAGAGGAAAGAAAAAAAATTTTCCCGTCCAAAACATTAATTTAAAACAGTGCTCGACTGTGAATATTTATTATAAATTATGTTTTAGAACGAGTACATAATTTCTTCTATATATGTCCTCTTCTCTACAATCATATGTTTGTTTCAATGTTGGGACTCCAAAATATAACATATATACAATATATAATATATATACAATATAACATATATACAATATAATATATATATATATATATATATATATATATATATATATATATATATATATTCTAAACATATACTGTTAAATATAAGAGACATGAATGTCTATTATGTTTAATCATGATCCGTTCTAAACGTATATATATATTCACGAAACCTCTGTTGCTATGGAGATTTAGATACACAGATATAAAATTGTATACTCACATATTTTTGTATATATTTGTTTATGCATTTGTTAGATGTGTGTGTGTGTGTGTGTGTGTGTGTGTGTGTGTGTGTGTGTGTGTGTGCGTGTGTGTATGTGTGTGTGTGTGATTAATGGTGAAGAAATCAACAAGTACAGGGTGCGATGGCTAAATTTTCAACTAAATGACGTAAAAATGAAAATAAAACTGACATCTTGTTTTAACAGCTATCTTCTTTTATGTGCCATGTCCCTTCAGAACGTAGGCGATCACGTCTCCCTATCCCTAGCAGCTTTCTCCTGTTACCCCACACAAACCCCACTCTGCCATCTACCTGCTCAGGCTCTTCAAATATGTTATCCGCTGTTTTCCCTTCTCTCTCTCTCTCTCTCTCTCTCTCTCTCTCTCTCTCTTTCCCTCTATCTGACCTGTGAGCATCAGATTCTCCAAGCCATCTTTCCTCATCACGTCCCAGAAAATTCAGCTGTCTTTTCTTGATGCTCACTATTAATTTCCTTTTCGTTTCCATCCTTTTCAAAACCTCATCATTGCTCACATGCTCAATCCATGATATTCACAACATTATTTTGTAGAACCACATTTCAGTTGCTTCAAGTTTTTCCTTCATCTTTGATAATATTGTCCATTATTCACTGCCATATTGAAGGACAGACATCACATAGCAATCCAGTACTCTCTTCTTTGTTTCTAGTGAAAGTTTCCTGTCTCTTAATCAGTCAGTTAGTTGCCATACGTGATACACGCTTGGGCGATCATATCTCGAAAGAGACATGACTGGGCAGAAGATTATCCCGCAGTAGGTTTCCATTACTTTCTACGGTAGACTGGTTGCCATCCAAGGCTATAGAACCCAACCTGTCCTGTTATTTAACCCATAGCTGGAGGGAAGAGACAGATTAATACCTTTCTCAAGGGTATTTGCGCGTAAGTGAATGCAATGAATTCAACTGGAATTCGAACTCAGCTCCCCGATTTCTCGTTCCGAGCCGATATCCACTGCACCACAACGCACATCCTGTCTCTTAATACTTTACTCAAATTCTGGAACGCGTCCTTCGCCATGCCAATTCGCCTTCGGCTCTCAGTGTCGCACTTTTCATCTTCCTTTAGAACACTTCCAGAGTATTTAAATTTTTGTACTTGCTTGATTTTAGTATCCCCGACCTGTATTTGGCATTTTAGTCTCCTCTGTTTGCTGATGACCATACATTGGGATTCTTTTAGTTTATTTGTAGTCCTTTCTATTGACTTTCGGAAGAGGTAAGTTTTTTTTATCTGAACTTGCCTGTTTGTTAATACTTGCCATATTATTGTATTTTTAAATGAATTTGTTTAAAAAACATAAGCTTAATTTTGAATTTTGAAGCTGTCTTTCATAGTATGTCTTTCTAGGGTGTGCGTGGTGGTGCAGGGGATATCGGCCTGGAATGAGAAATCGAGAAGCCGAGTCCGAATTCCAGTTGAATTCATTGCATTCACTTACGAGCAAATACTCTTGCTCGTATTAATCTGTCTCTCCCCTACAGCTATGGGTTAAATAACAGGACAGATTGGGTTCTATAGACTTGGCTGGCAACCAGTCTACCGCAGAAAGTAATGGCAACCTACTGCGGGATAATCTTCTGCCCAGTCAGTCATGTCTCTTTCTAGACACGATCGTCCAAGGCGTGTATCACGTATGGCATATAAATGACTGATTTCTTCAGTCATCTTCTTCATTAACAGAAACATGTTTATACCATCAGTTGTTTCATCAATGTTCCCAAGTTTTGCGGTTATCTTTATTACCACAATTCACACCCCTGAAGATGATCTCGGAAGTAGATTGAAAGTACTTGGGAACATCGAAAAATCAATAATAAAATCACCTGTCAGAGTTACAGCTCATTTCTTACGCCTTTCAGTTATGATACGCGAAAGATTGTTCGTGAGTTGATTTTCTAAGAGCCGTTTAGATGTAGCACAATGCTGGAGGTAATGGGTACCCAGTGATGACCGAACTCACGACTCAGTTGTAACGTTTCTGCCGAGACAAGCTTGCTAACCATTACACCACGTCGAGGTGCCCAGATTGTCCGTGAGTATGAACGGATTTTATTAAAAATAAGCAGACACAATGTTTGCAATTTATTTAATCTGACATGTCTAAAAGAAAATTTACTGCCTGAATACACAAATATATAAATATTGACTTAAGTGAAAATTATCCTATTTGGTTTAGTGTGAATGCAACTTTGGTCTTAAATATAATTTACTTTCCTAATAATATAAATTAATATAAATTATTTAGTTAGTGGTTTTATCCCTTCTTATCAGCAATATAACATAATTATATATATATATATATATATATATATATATATATATATATATATATATATATATATACCTCAGGAATAAAAAGGGAAAAGAACGGGAATTCAATCTATAACAAAATAATTTGGTTAATAAGAAGAAAAACAACTATTTTAAGAGATAGAGGAGGGCCATCTCCTTTACTCGAGACGACATGCGCATTGGATTTGTTTTTGAATTTACCTATTCTAATTCAGAGTTTACGAACCAAGGCTATAGGACCCAGGCTTCCATGGCATTTTATATATATATATATATATATATATATATATATATATATATATATATATATATCGTTCATTCAGCAATGAATTAGAACACTCTTAGCTAATGGGCGTATAAAATGATAATATACACGCCAAAAAGTCTGCCCTCTTCCACCGAGCGACCATAGCTCAGAGACAGAAACGCCGACTGACGCCAATTCGGTCGGGTTTCAATCCTGGATTAGAAGCAATTGAAGTCTAACCGTACTGATGAGCTGTGATGCAGCGAAACAGATCGGTCTTCGGATGACTATATATATATACAATTTATATGTAATTAGTTTTTAGTCATAATTAAATTAGACCAGCACACAGTTGTATTAAAAAGTGTTCAATACAATAATATTGTAGATCTTTTGAATATTTTTCATTTTAAACGAAAAGGTTGACAGTTATATTTAGCTTTTCAAAAAAAAGCTAATATATATATATATATATATATATATATATATATATATATATATATTAATTTATTTTTATTTCATCTAATTTTATATTTGTTTATCAGAAATTTTACTTCAGTATTGATGGCATCTTTTGATTTGTTTCTAATTTAATTTTCCTATAATTAATCTAAATTTAAATAGGTGTTTTCCTTCTCATTAGCAAATAATATGTTTTTATTATTGATTAAATTCTCGTTCTTTTCTCTTTTTATTCCTGCGGTATTTTTTAATGTAAATTATTTTATATTTGATAATAACTCCTTTGCAAATGAAGAATATCTAAAAGTTCTACAATATAATATCATAACACTTTTCAATACAAATGTGCTCTAGTCTAATTTTATTATAACCAAAAACTAAGTAATTAAACCATATATATATATATATAATATGCGTAGTGGTTACTAAAGGAAGTATATTTCACAGTTACATATTTACTTTAAAAATTCAAAATTAGACCAAAAATGTATGGTAATAATAATAATAATAATAATAATAATAATAATAAAGCAAAAAATCCACCTGAAGGCTCAAAGAATAAGACGCTATGAAAAAAGAGCAAGATTTTACAGACAAAACAAGATTTTTCAGACTGATACAAAGAGATTTTACAGGGAAATAGGTAAAAAAAGAATTGAAGTGACAGTACCCCCCAGAATGGAAGAAGTCACACAGTTCTGGGAAAAGATATGGGCTTGCCCTAAAGAACTTAGCAAGGAAGTACATTGGATTACGCAAGAGATAGAACGAATGAAAAATAAACCCGAACAGACATGGTCTGGAATTACAGAATATGATGTTAAATTTGCACTAAAAAAAGCACACAGTTGGAAATTCCCAGGTATAGATAAAATTCCTAACTTTTGGCTATATTATTTAAATGCAGCACATAAAAAACTAGCCAAAGAACTTCAAGAAATGGTTGACGATCCCACTAAAATTCCTGCATGGATGACCAAGGGAATTACATTTCTTCTACCCAAGAATGGTGACACAAACAACCCGAAAAACTACAGACCAATTACATGTCTTCCGACAACATATAAACTATTAACATCTATTTTAACAAAACAGACATATTTATTCTTAGAAAGAAATGACATGATACCGCTTGAACAAAAAGGGTGCAAACGTGGCTGTTATGGTTGTAAAGACCAATTGCTAATTAACAAAATGATCCTGGAAAACTGCTACAGTACAAAGAAAAATCTTAGTACTGCCTGGATAGACTACCGAAAGGCATTCGATAATGTGCCACATGAATGGATTTTAAAGACTTTAAATATATACAAGATATCGCCCGTCATCATCAATTTCATCAAACAGTGCATGTCTATATGGAAAACAACCCTTTACCTCAATCATATAAATGGAACCTATAAGTCTGATGAAATAAACATCAAAAGAGGTATATTTCAAGGTGATTCTTTATCTCCCTTACTATTCTGCATATCATTAATAGCACTAACCAGTCAACTTAATAAGACAGAATGTGGTTATAAAATAGGCCAAAAGAAAATAAGCCATCTATTTTACATGGATGACTTAAAGTTATATGCTAAGAATGATAATGAGCTGGAAGGTCTTCTGCAAACTGTAAAATGCTTCAGCGAAGACATTGGAATGAAATTTAATTTGAATAAATGTGCTAAAGCTACAGTTTTACGTGGATCAATACAAGAAACATCCTCAATTAGCCTAGACCCTGCTGTAACAATAAAAGAATTGAAACCAGAAGAAGCTTATAAATACCTAGGTGTAAATGAGAGCGAAAACATTCACCATAAAAAAATGAAAGAAATAGTGCGTAAAGAGTACTATAGAAGGCTACGAATGATATTAAAAACTGAATTAAATTCACAGAACAGAGTTATGGCCATTAATAGCCTTGCAATCCCAGTTGTCCAATATAGCTTTAACATCTTAAACTGGACTCTAAACGACATCAGGCGAATGGATGCTAAAACAAGAAAGCTTCTTTCTAAGCATAAGATGCATCATCCAAAGGCTGATGTAGACCGTCTATACATACCCCGTAAAGAAGGTGGAAGAGGTCTTATTCAGCTGGAATTGTCATACAAGACAACAACTATTGGCTTACTAACATACATAGAAACAACAAAGGATTGGATGATACAATTAGTAAGGCAACATGAAGAAAGAAAGAAAAAATATTCAATAATAAAAGAAGGCAGTAAATACAAACAAGATTTACAGTTAGTAGATTCTGTAGAAAAGCAAAACAGAAGCCAAGAGCCAACTATTGCGGCAAAAAATATGAAAATGAAAGCCAAAGATAAAGCTCTTGAACAGATGAAACAGCGCTGGCAAGACAAACCTCTGCATGGCCAATATCCAGTACGTGCCAATAAATCCAATGTTGACAAAGTTAATACTCATCGATGGTTACGTGCATCTGGATTAAAGTCTGAAACTGAAGGCTTTATTCTTGCAGCACAAGACCAAAGTCTTTTCACGAGAAACTTTCAGGCAAATATTATGCATAATAATATGGATCCAAAATGCAGGTTTTGTGATAAACACCAAGAAACAATAGACCACCTAATCTCAGGCTGTTCTGTGCTTGCCCCAAATGAATATAAAAATCGCCACGATAGAGTTGGGCAATATTTACATTGGGCAATGTGCAAACATTATGGAAAAGCAGTAAACAAACACTGGTATGAACATCACCCAGCACCGGTTACAGAAATAGAAGATGTAACCATTCTATGGGATTACACCATCTACACAGACAGAAAAATTGAAGCAAACAGGCCAGACATTATTGTTAAAAACTAGAAGGAGAAAACTTGTCTATTAATTGATATGGCTTGTCCAGCGGATTGTAACATAGCAATCAAGGAATTTGAAAAACTGTCAAAATATAAAGACCTGGAAATTGAAATAGAAAAAATGTGGAAATTGAAAACAAGAGTTGTGCCAGTGATAGTAGGTGCACTTGGAATGATAAAAAATGGAACAAAACAACACATTGAAAGAATCCCTGGAAACCCCAGCTTAAGAGATATACAAAAAATGTCTTATTAAGTACAGCCCACACACTAAGGAAAACTTTATCTATGTAATACTGGGGATGATAGGGAAGATAGAAAAACATGAAATGGAGCCATAACAACACCCCACTACCTGCCTTAGGTCTCCCCGCAGACTTGGTTGGTAGTGAGACCAAAGCAGAAATCGAAATATGATGAAAAATGACATAATAATAATAACATACTGCCACTTGATAGCTATAAAATTTCGGTGTTAAAACACCATCAACACCAAAAATCTATAACTATCAAGCTGCAGTATACCATTATTATCATATATATATATATATATATATATATATATATATATATATATATATGGTTATGTCAATTTTTCATTGCTACACGGAAATTTCTGTTTCGAGATTAATTCTCATCATCAGGCAATGCTGGTGTGGTTGTGCAGACGATTTACATTTAAATGACAAATACTTTCGGTTTACTGTGAATGTATGTAGGTGTTTTTTTTTGTTTTTTGTTTTTTTTTGTGTGTGTGTGTGTGTGTGTGTGTGTGTGTGTGTGTGTGTGTGTGTGGCTAATCAGAATGGAGATTCACTTTGGTGTTTGACCTCGAGGAATTTATGTGCTAACCAACTTTTTTCCTCCTCTTTTTTTCTTTTTTCCTTGACCCTATTCCTCTCTTGTCTGCTTTCCTTCACATTTATCTGATCTTATCATTTTCCCTTCAGTTTTATTACATTTGATGTGATATTTCTTCTTGGTAGTACCAATCCCTTCCCTTTAGTCTATTTGTTAAAGAAAAGATTTTTTCCAAAAGGAAACCTCGAACTGCTATTTTTTTCGCTTCATCTATCAATTTACTGTAAAGTTTATTATCCTGATACAAAGTGGGGAATTATTAAAAAAACTGACTTATTCTATCTTTGGCTTTATTTTTATTTTCATTTTTATTTTTACCTAATTCGTCGGTGAGCATATTATTTAATTTAGATTTTATCCATTTTCTAATGTGAATAATTTACAATGTCTACATATGACATTAATTTCGTTACGTTTTTTAATAAATTTTTATTTTTAACGGATCTAATAATAAATAGTTTTTCATATAAGCATAATGAACAGGGTTCATTTAAGGACTTAACCATATAATTATATTATATTATACTAAGCTCTATAATACTCATTATATTGAGCAATGTTTATAATAAAATAAATGCCAGAGCGCTCAAAATATTTAAAAAAAACCTTGAGTCCTCTTCACTTGGAATTATATATATATATATATATATTAACCAAATTCTAAAGTACGGCTCGGAGTTTCATGCGCTACGCAATCATCAGGTGCATATTATGCGTGTATGCACATATATATACTTATTTCCCTCCATACATACATGTCTGGCTGTCTGTCTCTGTGTGTGTGTGTGTGTGTGTGTGTGTGTGTGTGTGTGTGTGTGTGTGTGTGTGTGTGTGGTCCAAAAGTAGATAGACAGTTAGTGGAAGAGTTTTGTGTATCGGTTCCAACAAGATGAACCCCTTCCACATTATTCAAGAGCAGCCCGTACGTATCCTAAGGAAAGATTTCCTGAGAAAAGGATTTACCTAAGAGGCCAAATTGATTGGTCTGCACGTCCATTTGACTTGACCCTAAATAATATCCACCTACTTATGGACCACCCTGTATATACGTTCGACCATGCCCGATTATCAACGAAACAAGAAAATTGAATTTTTTTCTATTAAGGCAGTTTAAAATGAAATGGTAAGAAGTGATTTCGACGGAAAATATTTTATTTCTTTAATTTTTCTCCCTCGGGCTCATATAATCACTTTGAATTCTGATCTTTTTTACAGTTAAGAGCTTCGAATCAATGCCACTCACCTCTAATTAGGGAGACAATAGTACCAGTCTTAAATTCACACCACACCTGTTCACACCCAAGACAATAAAGTCTGCACCAATTCTTGACAATTTTAACAGTAACTTAATTTAACTGTCTGGAAAGTGTTTTAGCGGAGAACCGAAAATATGACAAGCGAAATGGGAAGGAACATGGGAATGGCGAAAGATGGCTGACAAAAAATGAACAAATAACAGCAAACAGAAAAATATCATTTGAAACAAAGAAAAGAAGACTGAAAAGGTAATTAATCCCTCAACATGGCCGTGAATTCTGGACAGTTTCCTCACAGGTGGATTAAGTGACCGGTTCCTTACGGTTTATGAACCATTTTTTGGTGGGGGAGGTTATAAACGAAATATCGAATGAAGTATTCCAGAAACTGTGTAAAATATTAAGAGACAGGACAATTTCACTAAAAACAAAGAAGACAGGACTGGATTGCTATGTGACATCAGTTCTTCAATATGGCAGTGAATGCTGGACGATATCATAAACCATGAATGAAAAATTTGAAGCAGCTGAAATGTGGTTCTACAGAAGGATGCTACGAATATCATGGATCGAGCATGTGAGCAATGATGAAGTCTTGGAAATGATGGAAACAAAAAGGAAATTAATATTGAGCATCAGGAAGAGACAGCTAAAGTTCATGGGACATGCAATGAGAAAAGAGGGCTTGGAGAATCTGATACTAACAGGCCAGATAGATAGGAAAAGAGACAGGGGAAAGCAGCGGGAAACTTATTTGAATAACCTGAGCAGGTGGATGACAGAACGGGAGTTGTGTGGTGTAACGGGAAAAGGCATGCTAAGAGCCACCAGGGATGGTGAGACGTGAAAGGCCATAATCGCCTACGTCCTGAAAGGACAAGGCACACAGAAGAAGAATATATATGCAAACTGCTTATAAGAAATTATATTGTGTATATAAAGTGGGGGATCAATTCTATATTATAATCAATATATAAACTGATCCCTCATTTTGTGGCCATGCTAGTTTCTATACATTTATATTCTAGATTTATGGGCTTGAGCTACTGGATGGCAGAGCAGGGTTTAGGTGGTGTAACAGGAGAAAGCGTGCTACGAGCCACCAGGCATAGGAAGACGTAGAAGGCCATGATCGAATACGTCCTGTAAGGACACGGCACATAGAAGAATATATATATGAAAACTGTTTATAAAAAATATTGTGTATATAAAGTGGGGGATCAATTCTATATTATAACCAACATATAAACTGATCCCTCATTTTGTGGCCATGCTAGTTTCTATAGATTTATATTCTGGATTTATGAGCTTGAGCTAGTGGATGGCAGAGCGGGGTTTGGGTGATGTAACAGGAGAACGCGTGCTAAGAGCCACCAAGGATAGGGAGATGTGGAAAGCCATGATCGCCTACGTCCTGAAAGCACGGCACATAGAAAAAGAATATTTTAGGGTCGTAAGAATCTTTTGGAGATAATAATTTTTTGATACAAGTCTTTTTATTTAACACATAGAAGGAGACACAGGTATATTCACACCTTGCTCCAGGGTATTTATTCATTACATCACTCACACATCCAAGCTCACAGCGCCTGGTATTCCCAAGTGGTGACCCATCTAGGCACTGACCTGGTTCAATATTGCTTAACTTCAGTGATCGGGCGAGATCCGGTGTTTTGACTTCACAGCTAAAGAAGAATTTGAGAAACAGAAAATTGGTTCTACAGGAGGATGCTGAGGATATCCTGATTAAAGCTTGCGAGCGATAAAGAAGTTTTAAGGAAAACGAAAACAAGAAAGACACATTCTTAGTATCTGATAGAAACAGTAGAAATTTCTAAGGTACATGATGAGAAAAGACGGCTTAAGGAGGAAAAGAGGAAAAAAAAAGAATTAGCGAGTAACCTAACTAGCGAGGTTGTGTCAATACATGACAGAACAAGTAGTTAATTGTTCGTCTAATACAAAACCCAAGAACAACTCAATGTAGAGGTTTAATGATTGGGTATGTTGTATAAAGGTATAAGGAGGTGCAATAATGGCAAAACCTAGAATTGAAGATCGGGGAAGTAACATCCCGGGAGTTTGTTGCACAAAGTAAAGGTTCCTAGGAATCTGTTCGAAAGAAACTTCCTCCTTACTAATGGAATATGGTGATTCCTACTCGTGTACGTAGGAAAAATAGTAAAAAGACATTTTCAAGATCTAAGAAGGATAGAAAGTGGAAAGCCATGGTTACTTGCGTGGTTGAGGGACACGGCAAATTAAATATTTCTGATTCGTCTCCATTTACGATAAAACTTTAAAAGTTTGAACTTCAATAAATCATTATATGCAGTTTCTGTTTCTTGTCTTTTTCTTTTTTTTTTCTTTTTGTTTTTTTTTTAACAATGATGTTCACCCTGCATAGGTCCCGGGAGCCACACAAGGTAGAGCGTTACAAAGCAAGAAGCATAGTGTATGCGGATATGTGTTGAAGATAATGGCTAAAAATAGAATTGAAAAGATTCTCGTTATCACAGAAGCATTCTCTTGGAAGTTGGTTCCACAGAACAGCGGTTCGTGAGAAGAAACTGCTTGAGTGGCACTTACATCTCATAAATGAAATACGAAGGGAATGAGTGTGCGTGGCGTGACGAGTTTTAGTCGTGTATGTTACAATTCGTGGAAATAAAGACGGTAGTACACCTAAATAATTTCCATGGAAATAGCAGTAAAGAATCAGAGGTATAATGTTTTGTCTGTGGGAAAACAGGTTGTAAGGTGGAAAATATATGCGCAAAGAAATGCCTTTTAGATGGATAAGCAGTAGTTAGTGGGAGAGAAGTCGAGGGAATATGGTGCGTGTGGCGAAGTCATGTGACACAAGTCGGTGAGCTTTTACAAAGTCATTATCATAGTTTTGCATAACGAAAATTGACCAGAAAAAGAAATATTTTCTTTTTCTTTTTCTGGTCAATTTTCGTAAAAAAAATTCGCGACGAGGAATAGGATAAGAAGTGAGAAAGGGGTGAGAAGAGGAATAGGATAAGGAGTGAGAAAGGGGTGAAAAGAGGAATAGGATAAGGAGTGAAAAAGGATGAGATAAGGAATAGGACAAAGAGTGAGAAAGAAGTGAGAAGAGGAATAGGATAAGGAGTGAGAAAGGAGTGAGAAGAAGAATAGAATAAGGAGTGAGGAAGGAGTGAGAAGAGGAATAGGATAAGGAGTGAGAAAGGAGTGAGAAGAGGAATAGGATAAGGAGTGAGAAAGTGGTAAGAAGAGGAATAGGATAAGGAGTGAGAAAGGAGTGAGAAGAGGAATAGGATAAGGAGTGAGGAAGGAGTGAGAAGAGGAATAGGATAAGGAGTGAGAAAGGAGTGAGAAGAAGAATAGAATAAGGAGTGAGGAAGGAGGGAGAAGAGGAATAGGATAAGGAGTGAGAAAGGAGTGAGAAGAGGAATAGGATAAGGAGTGAGAAAGGTGGTAAGAAGAGGAATAGGATGAGAGAAAGGAGTGAGAAGAGGAATAGGATAAGGAGTGAGGAAGGAGTGAGAAGAGGAATAGGATAAGGAGGAGAAAGGAATGAGAAGAAGAAGAATAGAATAAGGAGTGAGAAAGGAGTGAGAAGAGGAATAGGATAAGGAGAGAAAGGAGTGAGAAGAGGAATAGGATAAGGAGTGAGAAAGGAGTGAGAAGAAGAATAGAATAAGGAGTGAGAAAGGAGTGAGAAGAGGAATAGGATAAGGAGTGGAGGAAGGAGAGAAGAGGAATAGGATAAGGAGTGAGAAAGGAATGAGAAGAAGAATAGAATAAGGAGTGAGAAAGGAGTGAGAAGAGGAATAGGATAAGGAGTGAGGAAGGAGGTGAGAAGAGGAATAGGATAAGGAGGTGAGAAAGGAGTGAGAAGAGGAATAGGATAAGGAGTGAGGAAGGAGTGAGAAGAGGAATAGGATAAGGAGTGAGAAAGGAATGAGAAGAAGAATAGAATAAGGAGTGAGAAAGGAGTGAGAAGAGGAATAGGATAAGGAGTGAGAAAGGAGTGAGAAGAGGAATAGGATAAGGAGTGAGGAAGGAGTGAGAAGAGGAATAGGATAAGGAGTGAGAAAGGAATGAGAAGAAGAATAGAATAAGGAGTGAGAAAGGAGTGAGAAGAGGAATAGTATAAGGAGTGAGAAAGGAGGTGAGAAGAGGAATAGGATAAGGAGTGAGGAAGGAGTGAGAAGAGGAATAGGATAAGGAGTGAGAAAGGAATGAGAAGAAGAATAGAATAAGGAGTGAGAAAGGAGTGAGAAGAGGAATAGGATAAGGAGTGAGAAAGGAGTGAGAAGAGGAATAGGATAAGGAGTGAGAAAGGAGTGAGAAGAAGAATAGAATAAGGAGGTGAGAAAGGAGGTGAGAAGAGGAATAGGATAAGGAGTGAGGAAGGAGTGAGAAGAGGAATAGGATAAGGAGTGAGAAAGGAGTGAGAAGAGGAATAGGATAAGGAGTGAGGAAAGGAGTGAGAAGAGGAATAGGATAAGGAGTGAGGAAGGAGTGAGAAGAGGAATAGGATATGGAGTGAGAAAGGAATGAGAAGAAGAATAGAATAAGGAGGTGAGAAAGGAGTGAGAAGAAGAATAGAATAAGGAGGTGAGAAAGGAGTGAGAAAATGAATAGGATAAGGAGTGAGAAAGTAGTGAGAAGAAGAATAGAATAAGGAGTGAGAAAGGAGTGAGAAGAGGAATAGGATAAGGAGTGAGGAAGGAGTGAGAAGAGGAATAGGATAAGGAGTGAGAAAGGAGTGAGAAGAGGAATAGGATAAGGAGTGAGAAAGGAGTGAGAAGAGGAATAGGATTAGGAGTGAGAAAGGAGTGAGAAGAAGAATAGAATAAGGAGTGAGAAAGGAGTGAGAAGAGGAATAGGATAAGGAGTGAGGAAGGAGTGAGAAGAGGAATAGGATAAGGAGTGAGAAAGGAGTGAGAAGAGGAATAGGATAAGGAGTGAGAAAGGAGTGAGAAGAGGAATAGGATTAGGAGTGAGAAAGGAGTGAGAAGAAGAATAGAATAAGGAGTGAGAAAGGAGTGAGAAGAGGAATAGGATAAGGAGTGAGGAAGGAGTGAGAAGAGGAATAGGATAAGGAGTGAGAAAGGAGTGAGAAGAGGAATAGGATAAGGAGTGAGAAAGGAGTGAGAAGAGGAATAGGATTAGGAGTGAGAAAGGAGTGAGAAGAAGAATAGAATAAGGAGTGAGAAAGGAGTGAGAAGAGGAATAGGATAAGGAGTGAGGAAGGAGTGAGAAGAGGAATAGGATAAGGAGTGAGGAAGGAGTAAGAAGAGGAATAGGATAAGGAGTGAGAAAGGAGTGAGAAAGGAGTGAGAGGAAGAATAGAATAAGGAGTGAGAAAGGAGTGAGAAGAAGAATAGAATAAGGAGTGAGAAAGGAGTGAGAAGAGGAATAGGATAAGGAGTGAGGAAGGAGTGAGAAGAGGAATAGGATAAGGAGTGAGGAGGGAGTGAGAAGAGGAATAGGATAAGGAGTGAGAAAGGAGTGAAAAGAAGAATAGAATAAGGAGTGAGAAAGGAGTGAGAAGAGGAATAGGATAAGGAGTGAGAAAGGAGTGAGAAGAGGAATAGGATAAGGAGTGAGGAAGGAGTGAGAAGAGGAATAGGATAAGGAGTGAGAAAGGAATGAGAAGAGGAATAGGATAAGGAGTGAGAAAGGAGTGAGAAGAGGAATAGGATAAGGTGTGAGAAGAAGAATAGAAAAAGGAGTGAGAAAGGAGTGAGAAGAAGAATAGAATAAGGAGTGAGAAAGGAGTGAGAAGAGGAATAGGATAAGGAGTGAGGAAGGAGTGAGAAGAGGAATAGGATAAGGAGTGAGAAAGGAATGAGAAGAAGAATAGAATAAGGAGTGAGAAAGGAGTGAGAAGAGGAATAGTATAAGGAGTGAGAAAGGAGTGAGAAGAGGAATAGGATATGGAGTGAGAAAGGAATGAGAAGAAGAATAGAATAAGGAGTGAGAAAGGAGTGAGAAGAGGAATAGGATAAGGAGTGAGAAAGGAATGAGAAGAAGAATAGAATAAGGAGTGAGAAAGGAGTGAGAAGAGGAATAGGATAAGGAGTGAGGAAGGAGTGAGAAGAGGAATAGGATAAGGAGTGAGAAAGGAGTGAGAAGAAGAATAGAATAAGGAGTGAGAAAGGAGTGAGAAAATGAATAGGATAAGGAGTAGAGAAAGTAGTGAGAAGAAGAATAGAATAAGGAGTGAGAAAGGAGTGAGAAGAGGAATAGGATAAGGAGTGAGAAAGGAGTGAGAAGAGGAATAGGATTAGGAGTGAGAAAGGAGTGAGAAGAAGAATAGAATAAGGAGTGAGAAAGGAGTGAGAAGAGGAATAGGATAAGGAGTGAGGAAGGAGTGAGAAGAGGAATAGGATAAGGAGTGAGGAAGGAGTAAGAAGAGGAATAGGATAAGGAGTGAGAAAGGAGTGAGAGGAAGAATAGAATAAGGAGTGAGAAAGGAGTGAGAAGAAGAATAGAATAAGGAGTGAGAAAGGAGTGAGAAGAGGAATAGGATAAGGCGTGAGAAAGGAGTGAGAAGAGGAATAGGATAAGGAGTGAGGAGGGAGTGAGAAGAGGAATAGGATAAGGAGTGAGAAAGGTCCGGATAAGGAATAGGATAAGGAGTATGAGCGGACCGTGATGACGAATAGGATAAGATGGAGTAAAAATAATGACAAGAAATTATTTCTTCGGTCGAAACCAGAAATTATCTTTAACAACACTTGAGAATAAGTTCTTTACAGACACATTGGACAAAAGTCAGACTTATTAAACAAAAGAAACAAACAAAAAAAAACAAAGATTTACAAGTTTTCAATAGAAATATGAAAATGTCAAAATGTGATAATGGCGACATCATTGAATATATATAAGAAAAACACAAATCGATGATTAATTTTTTTTTTAAAAAGTACAACAGCCGATGAAGAAAAACAATGTGATTCCAAATCAGTACTAACGACTTTAATGTCTGGCACAAGACAACGTCTCGCAGTAGATGGAATTAATTTGCATTAAATCATCTTCTTTCCTCCATGTCCAGTTGTCCGTTTTATTTCTCAAAATTGGAAACAGCCGACATTGTTCTTTTTCGCTCATGAGAGAAAAACAAAAAAATCAACAATGGCCGATAACCGGAAGAACTGCAATGAACAGCAGAAAATTGATTCATAAAAACAGATTTTCTGTGCATAAATGGAATTTAAAAATAGAAAAAAATAATTGTCGGGGAATAAGTAAAAATGCTGCCAGTGACATTAAAGAAATTCCTCGCTTAAAAAGTTAGTCACATAATGAAATTAAGAAAAGTATTTTTCGATTTTTTTTTTTTTTTTTTTTTTAGTTGCAAGAAGAAAATCTCGTTTTAATTCACATGTTTCTTGATTGAAGTATCATCTGAATTTCTTGAAAGCTAAAATTCTCAGAATCGATTTTCCCGGACTCACTAAAGATTGTTAGACTTGACTATAAATGGATAATTGTTGCCATTACCTGCTTTGCCAGTGTTTAAGCCTGCGTTAGTCAAAAGGGGTGTTTTGTTACACCCAGTTTTTTAAGTACTCGCAATTCTTAGTTGGATGTACATTGTGGTGCAGTGGATATCGGCTTAGGAGAAGTCTGAGAGCCGAGTTCGAACTACAGTTGAATTTGTTGCATTCACTTATTAATCTGTCTCATCCCTTTATCTATGGGTTAAAGAACAGATTGGGTTCTATAGCCTTGGTTTACAACCAATCTACAACAGATGACAACCTAATGTGAGAAAATTTTCTGCCCAGTCAGCTATGTCTCTTTCGAGACATGATCGCCCAAGCATGTATGGCAATGGCTGAATTTTTAGTTTGCAACTTGTTTTATCACTTTAAACGTTATTTGTAGTGGATACTCATATTTGATTAGACGCGTCGTTTATTTATTAAACAGCATATTTATTTTCGCCTACCGGCCTGAATATTCGAGATATTTTATTAGAGAAAAATTTGCTATTATATCCTGATTAAGATTTCACGAATGTTAAGGTCGGTAGGCGAAAATAAATATGCTATTTAATAAATAAATGAAATACCAGTGATAAAATCTTTCATATTAATAAAAAAATACGTCAAAATAATGAAAGAGGAAAATATATTAGAGAAACCTCAATAAGTTTAAATAAAAGTTTATATGAATAAAATAGGGATATTTTAAAAAACAACACATTAAAAGCATTCGTTACTCATCGCAACAAGACTGAGAACAATTTTAACATAAAAATGCTACTCTATTCAAAAGAGAAAATAATTCACTTAGACAAAAATGTTTCGAAATTTCTTTAATCGCTAGTTCATCTTCAGTAAGTTTGCGTCCAAGAATGTAGGTCTGGTTCTTACAGAAAACGCATTGAAGAAAAGACTCCGAAATATCCGCCAACAAACAAACCTCAGAGCAGACTATTGTCCTCAGCTGCAATCACTTCCACGTCCTCTCATTCATTACAAGGATAAAAGGCAAAAAGATGGAACTTTTGTGACAGATCAAAGAATCAAATTTGGGAACGATGTACAGAACTTGCGGCAAACATGTTTGCAGTTAATACAGTCAAATGTTTGAGATCCCCTTGGGAAAGGTATTAATCCGTTTATTCCTTCCAGTTATGGGTTAAATAACAGGACAAATTGGGTTCTATAGCCTTGGCTGGCAAGAAAGTAATGGCAACCTACCGCAGAAAGTAATGGCAACCTACTGCCCAGTCAGTCATACAGTATTTACATAATTCGGACTATTGTCCTCATCTTTGTTACTATTTGTACGACGTTTCGACCGTTGTACGCTCCGGCTTTCTTCAGGTGCTAGGAATTTCGAACCGAACCTTTTATTACAATCACTGGGGTATATGAACTCCATTCCTTGCGGGAAGCCTCGATTGGAAGTCATGAGTTATCTCCCTGTAACCTTGCAAGTTACTCGTTCACCATTAGCCTGTTATTGAACTTAAACTCTAAGAGTCAAGTCAGGAAATAACCAACGTCTATATCCACGAGGCTATGTGTTCTTAAGATGAAGACAATACACCGAATAATGTAAATACTGTAAATACTACCTCATCTCAGAAATATAGACAAATAGAATTATCTATTATTAAACGTCGTACAAATGGCAACAAAGATGAGGACAATAGTCCGAATAATGTAAATACTGTAAATACTACCTCATCTCAGAAATATAGACAAATAGAATGATCTATTATTAAACGTCGTACAAATGGCAACAAAGATGAGGACAATAGTCCGAATAATGTAAATACAATATTTCTTCCATTTGGTACAAAAATATTGCCGAATAAGCATTTTCTTTAACTGAAGAGAAGGATAAAAATGAAAATAAAATAAATATGTAAAATTTAAATTGAAGATTGATATGTCCCAGAAAAGGGACATATCAATCTTCAATTTAATTTACATAATTTTAACAATTTATGTTTTTATATTGGGGTTTGTAAACAACCCATGGACAATCCATTTTCTGAAATTAGAGGTGACTAAAGCAAGGTTAAAATTGTGTGGCGTATTCTGTCCGCTTTTCCATCAGTTGCAATCGCTACTTCCATGACAAATATTCAGACAGATATATTCTTTAGTATCATCAGTTGAGACCTTTACAGCCAAAGGTCCTCTTGCTATATCTCTATAGTCGAATCATCCCCATTCCCTACATTACGAAAATTATATATATATATATATATATATATATATATATATATATATATATATTTGAAATTTGAAAAAGAAATCACTCGACCGGCGGTCAAGAGCGAGGGAAAATTTACTCGCCTCAAAATCATTTTACTCGACCAACGCCATTTTCTTAATAGTTACCTTACGCAAACATAGCGTGAATCGCTAACGGAAAACAAAAAATGAAATTTTAATTAAAATTTCGAACATGTTAGAAAGGATTTTAAATTTTTTTTTTAATAATAACAAAATTGGATATTTCCTCTTAATAATAGCATAAACATTTTGATGATAAAACTTTGTTTTTATTAAGTTAATGAATAATATGCTGCTTTTTTTTTCTTTTTTTTTTTTTTTTTGGCAATTGAACGGAGGTACCTACATTCGTAGTGTCTTTCTTCTGTTTAACTACAATCTCCATCTCATAAATGATAAAAAATAACAAATCTGATTTTCTCAACGATTTTCTATGAAAAATTACTTGTATAATTTTTTTTTCGGTGCATGGTTGAAAGAAGTATGCTTATTTTTTTTCTTTCTTTTAAATGTTCTTTTTTACTTTTCGTAAAAAAATACATGTTAAGTCAATGATATGTTTCCAAATGAGTTTCTAAAAATCTTTGAGCGTTAATGAATCTAGGCGACAGAGACATTTTGGCTCAACTCCGGAAGCGTTAATTAAATGAATATTTACACTAACCGGGACGATAAAAGTTAGACAGAATTCAATAATGCCATTGTAGGTCATTCTAAGTAACTTGTGAATCTTCAATGACATACTTCTGGGTAGTAAAAGGTATCAGATTTCCTTTATCTATATTTGAAGGGACACGATTCATTGCGAGATTTTTAATCGACAGCGAGCAAGTAAAGCAATAAACTTTAATAGCACAATTATGTTTTTAACCGACTGAGTCGATGGAGCGAGTGAAATCTCAAAGGCTGCATATATATAAATCCAGGTGAAGAGAACCAACAGTTTTACAATTCCGAGTTCTCAGGCATTTACACACACACACACACACACACACACACACACACACACACACACACACACACACACACACACACACACACAGTTTCGTTAAATTTCGTTAATTTCCGTAACATGTTTACATTTGTTTGACATTACGATACATTACAGAGCAGATATGGTTTGTTTACTATAGATCGAAAATTGTGTTATATAAGCATGATAAAAACCTCGTCTGATCAAGAGGCTATTCATGGTCGAGTGGTTAAGACAGTACCAGATCAAATGGTAGCTTCCCCTATGTAAATAGGGGTCGCAGGTTCGAAATAATCAGGCCGGTAGATATAAATATAAAAAACTGTTTAATTAAAAACAGAATATCTACTTAAATACGAGTATCGGTAAAAATAATGTCCAAAATAATTCATTACATATATATATATATATATATATAAACTTATTTATAAATGGAACTTTGTCTCTGTGTCCGTTACCTATAGACTCCAAAACGGCTTAATCGATTTTCTTGAAAATTTACACAGTTGTACTATAAGCGTCTGCGAGTGTTCTTAGCTAGGTTTTGTGTCGAGGTACCCCCGATAAATATCGAAAATCGATAGTCGAAAAAATTGGGTTAGAGAAGGAGTGGTCCGATTTTAATCAAATTTGATACACTCATAGACAAAGACATAAGAAACAATATTCAGAAGTTTCAAGGTTTCAGTTCTTACAGTAGTGCAGAAAATCGATAATATATATAAAAGACAAGATGTGTGTGTGTGTGTGTGTGTGTGTGTGTGTGTGTGTGTGTGTGTGTGTGTGTGTGTGTGTGTGACTATTTTTTTTCAGCCCTTTTATTTTAGTTTTTGCTTCGGGTTTGGCTCTGAGTATGTATAATTGTAGTTCTTAGTCTCAGCCATGATACCATTTACTCAGAGGACTTATTTAGCCTTCGAAATTCAGTTTATGACGAAAAAACTTATTTGATATCGATATCAGGAAATCAAAATTTGACTTACATCCATTCATTTTTTTTTTTTTCAGTCTACGGTTTCGCTTTAATTGGAAACAACTATTGCTTTTTAGTCTTTCGTGCCAACGTCCAAAGAGTCTGAGCTCCAGGTCCATGGATTAGTTTTAAAGGTTTCGATACACCCGAGCAACACCGGGCTATACTGCTAGTATATATATATATATATATATATATATATAGAGAGAGAGAGAGAGAGAGAGAGAGAGAGAGAGTGAGTGATTTTTAATCGAGTTTTTTTTTTATTTAAACGTTATTATTTAGTGGATACTCATAATTGAAATAGAGACCCCATCTTATTTACTTTTACATTAAAATGTCTATCGATCTACGTAATTTATTGACAAACGGTGGTTTCTCCTACAAAGGTGAACGCGGGTTCGTTTCCTACCGAAGAGTATATTCTTCTCTTAACATTTTTTCCATTTTAATACTTTTTTCGTTTCATTACAAATCTCCTGTTCTAGTTGTTGTATAATCCTGATCTTAACAATTACCCACTGTTGTTCATCTTTTGTCGGACCAGCGATCGTGACTCACACTATCTCTAAAAAAAAACGATATTTGAGCGTCTGACGATTTCTTTCTGGAGACATCACAGATCACATGACTGAACCTTTTCATGGCGTCACATAACATGGCCGATAACAGCCGCTGACGGCTGGCTACGCGCAAATACTTTATAGGTGCAAGATTCGGTCTGTTGGGCACTGGAGATTCGGTCAAAATTTTCATGGAATTATTTTCTTAAGAATTTTGTTCTCAGTCTCTCTTTATCTATCCGCCATATTTATATTATAGACAACAAAAAAAAGGAAATTGTTTACTTTAAAGATTACTTTATTTTTTTGTATCTACAATTTTGCGCATGGCAAATTAGATTCTGTAAAAGCAGATCCTTCAAAATACACAGAAACCTTTCATTCAGTCAGTTAAGTGCCATACGTGATACACGCTTGGGCGATCATGTCTCGAAAGAGACATGACTGACTGGACAGAAGATTATCCCGCAGTAGGTTGCCATTGCTTTCTGCGGCAGACTGGTTGCCGACCAAGGCTATAGAACCAAATCTGTCCTGCTATTTAACCCATAACTGGAAGGAAGAGACGGATTAATACCTTTCCCAATACACTGGATTCAGCTGGAATTCGAACTCGGCTCCCCGGTTTCTCGTTCCGAGCCGGTATCCACTGTACCACAACGCACATCCTTTCATTACACAGATTAATTATTTTTTTCTTTCTGCAAATAGATAAGTAACAAGATAAGCAATCATAAAAATTTTCCTATATTCATTCCTGCGTTATTTGTGCCTTGTGTGATGGTGCCGATTCTTGTTGAAACGCTTAAGATCTTCCGTTGCGTCATTTGTCGACTAATGGCTTACTACTGTTTCCAGAACATCTATGTAGGCAGCTCAGTTTACTCTAAGACTGTATGGAAAAACGTGAGGAAGCACTGCATATCCTTCATTGCTGACAACCCCCTAGACCAAGACAATTGCAGGAAATTTTGTATGCATTGCTTTAGGAACTTTCTGATCTTTGTCAAAGTTTCTTTCTCGTCTAAGAAGAACCAAGTGACATTTTTCTCTGTTGGATTATCTAAGTTTCTTTAGGAGCCTCTTAGTTCCGATTAAGTTATTTTCCATTTTTTTTTTCTGATAGAAAATGACCTTTTCTCGTCACATAAGACTTATATCTGATGTCTTCGTGGACAACATTTCGGATTGTTCATTCTGTCATGGCGTTCTTTGCAATCGACCTCATGGATCTTCAAGGATTGACATCATTGGTCTGCTGTACTTGCCGATTAAATTCAGGTGTTCTAATGATATTTAATATGAGTATATTGGTACATCAAAATATATGTTGCCGCCATTTTAGACGGCACGGGCCCACTTGTAATAATAATAAATTGTTTGCGTTTAGTAAACCTTTTGGGAAACTTTATAATTGATTCTTGTCTCTTTAAGTCTTTGTTTGTTTGTTTGTCTATCTTCTTTTTTCTTTTTTTTTTCTCTTGTTTTTAAGACGGCAAATCCTTCAAACATTTGAAAAAGTAAATTTTTTAACAAATTCTCCCCGGGTAACAACAGATGTGGCACTTCTAGTTTTTTATGAACTAGAATCTCAAAACTGTTCTGTTTAAGTCTTTTAATCGATTCAATAACTTATTTAGTTCTCTTTTATCTGCTGATTTTATTAATTCCATTTTCATTCTATATATATATATATATATATATATATATATAGTGCCGTGCAAAAGTATCAGGACAAAAGCTATTTTACCTTTTATGAGGATTATTGAGAGAAAATAAACAATTTAATTAAAGTAATTTTATTTGATTTACTCAAGACATGGTTTAACAAGAAAAAAATACTTGTTACAAAATAAATTTAATATTTAGTATAATAGCCTTTTGCTTTAAAATAATAAAATAATTGCGACAATTTACTAATCGCACCTAGTACCTATATATATATATATATATATATATATATATATATATATAGTACCAGGTAAAAGTATTAGGACAAGAACTATTTTATCTTTTATGAGGCATATTGACAGAAAATAAACAATTTAATTAAAGTAATTTTATTTGATTTCCTCAACAAATGCTTTAAAAAGAAAAAATACTTGCTACAAAATAAATCTAATATTTAGTATTATAGAGTTTTGCTTTGATCAAATCCTTCATTCTGTCAGGCATTGACATCACAAGCTTCTTCAATGTATCTAATGGTATCTCCTGCCAAGCAGCTTGTATTTGTTCCTAAAGTGTGTCTTGCAAAGTAACATTAGATTTATCAATTCGAGAGGGGGGAATAAGAAAAAAGTCAGTCATATCCAAGGATAATAGAATAATGAGTAGTTTCGAAATAACTTGTTTAAGAGAAAATAGGAAAAATTAAATATAACTTCTTTTTAATACATTTCTTTTACGCTTAGTTTTAAATAATCAATATTTATTAGCAATTTACTTGTCTTTTCACACTGTATTTGAATTTCAGTGAGGTTTTTAGGAAAATCACCCCTGTCCTAATACTTTTGCACACTACCGGTAATGTGCAAAAGTGTTAGGACAGGGGTGATTTTAAACTTTATTTTGATGCCTCAAAAAGATAAAATAGTTCTTGTCCTAATACTTTTGTACAGTACTGTATATATATATATATATCTTTCCCCTCTCTCTCTTCCTCCCTATTTATCTTTCCCTCTCTCTCTCTTTCTTTCCCTCTCTATTTTCCTCTATCTCTCTCTCTTCCTCTTTATCTCTGTATCTCTTTCTATCTTCTATCTCTTTCCGTCTTTCTCTTCTATTAGCTCTCTTTCTTTCTCTCTCTCTTTCTCTATTTCACTCCCTATATCTATCTCTGTCTCTCTCCTTCTCTCCCTCTCTCTCTCTATAATTGCCTCTCTCTCTCATCATCTCTCTCTTTCTCTATCTCACCCTATATCTCTGTCTCTCCCTCTCTCTCTATTTTGCTATTTCCTTAAAGTTAACTATTAGCAAATGACGCGCAAATCCCCCTGGGAAAGGTATTAATCCGTCTCTTCCTTCCAGTTATGGGTTAAATAGCAGGACAGATTGGGTTCTATAGCCTTGGTCGGCAACCAGTCTACCGCAGAAAGCAATGGCAACCTACTGCGGGATAATCTTCTGCCCAGTCAGTCATGTCTTGAAAGAGACATGATCGCCCAAGCGTGTATCACGTATGGCACATAACTGACTTCTTTTCTAGATTACTCTCTATCCGTCTATCCTTTTTTTTTTTTACCCATTTCACCCCGAGCAAGGCGGAGATGCCACTGATGTGCGGGGGGGTTTCATAACTGAAAGAAGATTAGTTAGAAAGGAGAGAAAGGAGTACAAACTCATTAGAAAGGAGTAATAGAAAGATGAGAAAACAGGTGTGTTGACAGTTTCAAGGGTGAGGAGAAAGGAAGGATATACGGGGTGGGGAGAGAGCTAGAGTCCAGTGGTTAATAGATGAGTATTGACATTGCATTTAAATTTCTGGAGGTTGTAGCCATCAGGAAAGCAAGAGTATGGGAGCGAGTTCCACAGGCGGGAACTGCGAGTGAAGAAGCTACAGGAGTAGAATTGTCGTCTGCATTTAGCTAACCTAACTGTGAATGGATGGGACCCAGATGCCAGTCTGGTTGCACGAGTAAACACCTGCTGAGGAGGCACCAGTGACTTAAGTTCGTCCGAGCAGAAGCCATGAAAGTATTTATAGAACAGACAAAGGGAGGCCACATTTCGTCGGTGTGGAAGTGGCTGCAGTCGAGCTGCCAAATCAGTACCTATCACATTACAGACTCTCCTTTGGAGCCTGTCGAGAACACTGAGAAGAACGGCAGGGGCGCCCGACCATAAATGGCAGCAGTACTCCATGCACGGGTGGATGGCTGACTTGTATATATGCAGGATGGATTCAGGCGGAAAAAAACATCCTGGATCGACATAGTGACCCAACCTTCTTAGCAGTAGATTTAGCTATGGATTCGATATAGTGGTTCCATTTGAGGTCTGAGGAGAGGGTGAGGCCGAGGAGGCGCAGTGTACCGCTCTCAGGGAGACTCGCTTGGTTCATGCTTATGGGAGGCAGGAGAGGTTGCCTGTGATGATTGACAGACAACAGCTTGGTCTTAGTCGCATTGAAGTTGATAAGCCACTTCTTGCCCAATTCACCACCGAGTGTAGATCCAGTTCAAGATCAGTAGCGAGATTATGACTATCCGCCACAACAGGTTTCTTAGTGGTGCGGGAGTATAATGTGGTGTCATCTGGTGTCATTCGTGCTGTAGGATGAAGAGGCATGTCCATTCAAAACGACCTTCATTTTGCGGTTATCTAAAAAAGATTGGATTAGGTCAAGCAGGCGACCGGTAATACCGTAACCCCGTAGCTTGCCTAGAAGGTCAGAGTGCCAAACCCTGACAAAAGCCTTAGAGATGTCCAGAGCAACCGCGCGAGGCTCGTCAGACTCATCGAGGGCCTGGAGCATGTACTCCGTTACAGTTGTTAGCAAGTTGGCCGTGGACCTGGCAAAGCGGAAGCCATATTGCCTGTCGGAGAAGAGTTTGTGGGCAGTGAGATGTTGAACTATTTCGGCATTGATTATGGCCTCGAACACTTTCCCGAATATCGGTAGAAGACTGATAGGGCGATAGTTGGATGGGTCCGAGGGTTCACCACAATTCTTAAATACAGGAACGACTGAGGAGAATTGCCAGCATGCAGGAAAGCAGGAAGCAGAAAGGCAGAAGTTAAACAGCTTAGAGAGGACAGGGGGAAGTTCAGGAGCACACCTCTTAAGGACTATCACCGGGATTCCATCGTCACCACTCGCCTTATGGGGTCAAGTTTTGAAATTATTCGGGATACTACTGTCGGGGTAATATATACGTCGTACAGTTTGGCTTCAGTTCTAATAGGGAAGTTGGGTGGGTATACTCCAGTCGAGTCAAATGTGGAGTTGGATGAGAATCTGCGGGCAAAGCACTCAGCTTTGTACACAGATGACCTGAGAACCTCAAATTCATGGTTTAAAGGAGGTATTGAGGATTTGCTATAGTTCAGCACTCGTTTGCAAATCCTCCAATAGTCCTTGGATCAGAACTTGCGGTCAGCTATGCGCTGTTGCATTCTCTCAGCAAACAACCGTTTGGCGTCATTTTGGGTTTTCTTGCACTCGTTGCGAGCATGCGTGAATAGGCGCCGATTTTGATCAGATGACTGTCTCCGGAATAGACGGAAGTCATCAACTGGTAGATTGAACACTTTTCCCCAGGGGAGGTCGCAGAGGAAATCGCGAAAGGCATCCCAGTCAGCTTTTTGGTAGAGGTAGGAGGTCCTATAGGTAGGGGTTTCCTGGGGGAAGTGAGAGTGGAAAGATATATTGAGAGAGACATGTCGGAGTTGCCGAGAGGGCAAAGCTGCGAGACTTGACAGGCGTCAGGCGCAGAGGTAAAACATATATCTAGTAGTGAGGAATGACCCGAGGGAGTGCATGGGAAGCGAGTGGAGAAGTCCACCACTTATCTTTCTCTCTCTCTCTCTATCTGTCTCTTTCTCTCTACATGTATATGCCCTTCACTCGCATTCTCTCCTTTCTCTCTCTCTCTCCTCCCCTTTTCTCTTTCTCCTTCTCATTTGACTTTTAAGCATCGTATTTTTCCAATTTTCTTGTGAGTTGACGATAAGCAGATTTCTTTTTTTTTCAGATTTCTTATCTAAACTTATTTATAAATGGAACTTTATCTCTGTGTGTGTGTATGTGTGTGTGTGTCCGTTACCTATAGACTCCGAAACGGCTGAACCGATTTTCTTGAAAATTTATACAGTTGTACTATAAGCGTCTGCGAGTGTTCTTAGCTAGGTTTTGTGTCGAGGTACCCCCGATAAATATCGAAAATCGATAGTCGAAAAAATCGGGTTATAGAAGGAGTGGTCCGATTTTAATCAAATTTGATACACTCATAGACAAAGACATAAGAAACGATATTCAGAAGTTTCAAGGTTGCAGTTCTTACAATAGTGCAGAAAATTGATAATATATATATATATATATATATATATATATATATATATATTAAAGGCAAGATGTTTGTGTGTGTGTCTGTTTATATGTCTGTATGTCCTTTATACAAATCCACAATTTTGATCCGATTCTCACTAAACTTTACACAAATATTCTTTAGGCTGAGTCTGAGCTTCAGGACCATGGATTAGTTTTAAAACTTTCATTACACCCGAGCAAGCCGGGCTATACTGCTAGTTAACAAATAACAAGATTTACATACTTTGTACAGACGTTGAGTGTGTCTGATTAAAATGTCTTCCATTTTCTGCAGAAGATTGTGCTAAAGTTTTTAGGTAAGTTGCAAACTTCTTTGTTGCTGGAAGATTTAGCTGTGTCAAATGTAATTTATGTTTGGATTAATATTGATAGAAATTTGGTGTAGAATACTGAATTTGTGAACAGGTTCATCTTGTGAGTTTTAGAAGTTTGATTCAGTAAGACAAAGTGAGTTGGACTTACGAGTTATACAGACGAGAAATCTCGTGCCAACTGTAGTAATTTGTACAAGTGTTATTCAAAGAAATAAAAAGGCATCTACTTGCGTCTTACAATTAGTGCGGGTGTGTGAGAGAATTACTTGATATTGAAGAACGCGTACCCCGCAATAGCGGCATGCTATTGGGGGCAGCTGTCAACTGCCTTCCTTTGTGTTCTCTGGTTCTGCTGCTATTCTCTGAGTGTACCACGTGTCTGCTATATATATATCCCGTAAAAAAGCGGGAAAGCAAGATTATGACGTAATTGTCACGTGTGTATGTATGTACAATGAGTCAATGTAGCTGTGTGGAAATACACGTGACAATAAACAGGACTTGCATGATTTTGATTGACTGAGAAAAGACATGAGAGACAAAGGCGTGTTGGGGGATAGAACATTATATTTATACAACGTGACCACCGCACCGACCAATGATTTTCCCACGTTGCGTAAAACTAACGATACGTCGAGAAATAAAAAGTCAAACCCTGTTCTAATATTACATTTAGACATTTTATTCAGGACTTTGTCTTGGTGAATAGGTGGGTGCCACTTGGACCACTTCTGCTACTTCGATCTCAGATAACAGCTCTTCTCATAACTAATTCCTCACCCATCTATTCCTCCCGAAGTGTTGCTGGCAACATGAACGGATAGCATCGGAACCAGGAAATCTGTCCCTGTCAAGGGTGAACTAGAACTGTCACTCCCGACCTCAAGCTTGACCACTAATACAATTAACAGCTTTACGGTGCTGAACACCCTGCTTACGGACATATCACGTTGAAACACTGGTTCTCATAGGATCATCGAAATTAAACAATATTGATCCTGGGTATTCGCTTAGAAATAACAGGTGCTGTAAGCTTGGATGTGTTGAAGTTGTAATGGATAACGACCTTGGTTTGAAAATTGTCTCTTCGTGTTCCACTTCCAATTGGATTACTTCCATTTACTTACGCGCAAATACTATTGGGAAATGTACGAGCCCACCTCTTCTTTTCCCTAGCTATAGGTTAATTAGTAAGACAGTAAATTATTATTGTCTCCCAAAAATTCTTACAAGACAAAAATATTTTCTAGCTTTAAATAACCTGCAAAAGATTGATACGTCGTAAAACAAATCATTTAATCCGAAAAGAAATCCCCTCTACATCCGGCAGTAAAGCCTCTGATTGCGAAGTTTGGAGGGCGTGGAACCACCTCTTAATTGCTGTTTTACCCGGATCCACCCTGACCCGGAGTGGTAGCATTTGTTAGGGCCCTGCCTATGGGAAAATAATTAACCTCCTCACAAACTGGGGTCAAACACTATTAAAGTATAAAAGTATTCATAGTAAGAATATCAACAACAGATTTTTGTAAAGAAAATTTTTTAAAAATGACCCACAAGAAGTTGATATGCCGCTAAACAAACAAACCCAAACCCGAAAAATAATCAATCTTTCGAAAATGTGTTTTTTAAGTACGTTGAATTTTAATTTAGTTTAACATTAAAAAAATAAAAGCAAATGTAATATTTTATATTAAAAAGCAAATGTAATATTTTATATTAAAAAATTAATAAAAATTTATTAAGACTTCTGTTTAACTTTTCTTATGTTGAAATAGTCCATCAGTTGTACCCCTATTGTTCCATGAGTAAACGCCATGGTATGATTTCAAGTCCTATGAATTTTGTTTTCTTTTCTAGAACACATTCTGGTATGATGAAAATACATTCACTTGCACAGTTTCCAGTTGAAAATTTTTCCTGCCCAGTCAGTCTTGTAGCGTCTTTCTCAATATTTCTACCTACCATAGACTTCCAGTGATTTGGACTGTTTCGATTCTTCCTCTTCCCTTTCTCCTCTTGTGTTTTTAACAATTCTGTGTTCGCTTAACTTCCAAGGCAATCTTCGTTTATGTACCCTATCCTTTTAGGACGTAGGCGATCATGGCCTTCCACGGCTCCCGATCCATGGTGACTCTTAACAAGCTTTCTCCTGTTACACCAGCTAAACCCCTGTCTGCCATCCACTAACTCAAGCCCATAAATATAAATGTATAGAAATTAACATGGTCACGAAATGAGGGATCAATTTATATATTGATTATAATATAAAATTGATCCCCCATTTTATGTTCACATTATAATTTCTTATAAACAGTTTGCATATATATTCTTCTATGTGCCCTGTCCTTTCAGAACGTAGGCGCTCATGGCATTCCACGTCTCCCTATCCCTGGTGGCTCTTAATATGTTTTGTCATGATACTCCACGCAACCCCCATTCTGTCATCCACCTGCTCAGGCCCTTGAAATATGTTACCTGCTGCCTTCCACAGTCTCTTTTTCCTTCTATCTGGCCTGTCAGTATCAGGTTCTCCAAGCCCTCCTTCCTCATTGCATGTCCCGGGAACTTCAGTTGTCTCTTCCTGATGCTCACTATTAGTTTTCTTTTCAATGCCATTCTTTCCAAAACCTCATCATTGCTCACATGTTCGGTCCATGATATCCGCAGCATCCTTCTGTAGAACTACATTTCAGCTGCTTCAAGTTTTGTCCTCATTTTCGATGATATTGTCCAGCATTCACTGCCGTATTGAAGAACTGACATCGCATAACAATCTAGCACTCTCTTCTTTGTTAAACGATGCGGTGGATATCGTGGCAAAAAACGTTTAATTCTATACAGTGTTTCATCTTTCCCCCGGTTCCCTGGAGATGTGATATTGACCAAGGGAAATAACGGATCTAAACTAAATCATTATTAACAGATGGACGGTACGTAAGAAGAGAATGCGCACCAGAGGCGTGAGATGCTGATTCCACTGAGTCGTTATTTGAAACAATTAACAAGGAATGAGACTGACGAAAACAGAGGCACCGATCCGGCAAGTCTTTTAACTATATCGTGTCTATGGGACATTAGAGATTGGAATGGAAGGGAAATAGTGGGGGGGGGGCATTATTAGGAGAGAAATAAACAGTGTTCGGATAATTCGCAATTCTGGTCAAAAATTGTCACAGTGTCTTTAATGGCGGCCAAAAATTTATTGGCGATTCTATTAAGCGGATGCATCACATTACGTGTGATTTATAAATGCTAGAATTTTACAAGTCACTTTCACCTTTTCTTTTCTCTCCCGTCCTCTCTCTCTCTCTCTCTCTCTCTATTTCTCTCTCTCTCCGTCACATTCTTTCCCTCCCTCTCCCTCTCCCTCTCTCTTTCATTACACTCCTTCCCTCTTTCTCCCACTCTCTCTTTCATCACACTCTTTCCCTCCCACGCTCTCTTCCCATTACAGCCTCTCTCGCCGTCTCCCTCTCTCTCCCTTTCTTCCATCACACTCTTACCCTCTCTTGCCTTCTCTCTCTCTCTCTTCTCATCACAGTCTCTCTACCTCTCTCTTTCTTCCATTACACTCCTTCCCTCTCTCTGTCTCTATCTCTCTCTTCCCATCACAATCTCTCTCTTCCTATCTCTCGACCTTTCTCTCTTCCCATCCCACACTTTCCCTCTCTCGCCCTCTCTTTCTCTTCCCATCACACTATCTCTCACTCTCTCTTTCTTCCATTACACTCCTTCCCACTTTTTCCCGCTCTCTCTTCCCATCACACTCTTTCTCTTTTTCACTCTCTCTCTTGTCATCACACTCTCTCTCTCTTCCTCTCTTTCTTTCATTACACTTCTTCCTTCTCTCTCTATCACTCTCTTCCCATCACACTCTCTCTCTCGTCCTATCTCTCGCCCTTTCTTTTTTCCCATCACACTCTTTCCCTCTCACCCTCTCTTTCTTTTTAAAACCACACTCTCTCCCTCTCTCTTTCTTCCATTACACTCCTTCCCCCTCTCTCTCTTCCCATCACACTTTTTCCCTTCCTCGCCCTCTCTCTTTTTCCATCACACTCTCTCTCGTGCTCTCTCTCGCCCTCTCATTCTCTTCCCATCACAGTCTCTCTCTCTCCCTTTCTCTTTCTTCCATTACACTCCTTTCCTCTCTCGCCTTCTCTCTCTTCTCCACACACTCTCTCTCCCTCTCTCTTTCTTCCATTACACTTCTTCCCTCTCTCTCTATCTTTCTCTTCCCATCACACTCTCTCTCTCTCTCGTCCTATCTCTCGCTCTTTCTCTCTTCCCATCACACTTTTTTCCTCTCACGCCCTCTTTTTCTTTTCCCATCACAATCTCTTTCCCCTCTCTTTTTCTTCCATTAAACTCCTTCCCTTTCTCTCCCTCTCTCTTTTCCCATCAAACTCTTTTCTCTCTCTCCCTCTCCCTCCCTTTCTTTCTCTCTCTCTCTCTCTTCTCATCACACACTCTCTCCCTCTCTCTCCCTCTCGTCTTACTCGAATTTTACATGTCACTTTATCTTTTTTTCTCCTCCTCCTTTCTCTCCATCTCTCTCACTTTCTCGTCTCACTAGAATTTTATGTCATTTTCTCTTTTTTCTTTCCTTTCTCCCTCACTGACTCATTTTCTCTCTCTCTCCCTCTCCCTTCACTTTTCTTACTCTTTCTCTCTCACACACTCGCTCTTCCTCCTCCCAGTAGAATTTTACTTTTTAGTCACTAATTTTTAGATTTTCTCTCTCTCTCTCTCTCTCTCTCTCTCTCTCTCTGTCCCTTCTGTCTCTACTTTTCTTTCTCTTCTTCACCCTCTCTCTCTCCTCCCGTCGTCTAACTAGAATTTTACGAATCACTTTCCCTATTTCCCTCTCTTTTTACTCTCTTCCTCTCTCTCTCACTCTCGTTCACCCACTCTCCCCTAGTCTAAACAGAAT